>VDFB02271358.1:735003499-735043700 GCA_007258455.2 Sequoia sempervirens | reverse complement strand
AGGGATATCTATGGCTATCGCTCTGGTACTTTCATAGATACTGAAAGACGATATCACATCTATGAAAAGGAAATACTGGCAGTCAAAAAAGGTATATATAAAAGCTTAAAATTTTCCTAAAGCTAGTAAAATTCACTATAAGAACAGACAGCCAAGCTATGAGGAGCTTGCTCAAGAAAAAACCAAATAAAGATATAGCTCAAGGCAGAATTGCAAGATGGTATTTTGAATTTCTCAACTATGATTTTGAGATTGAATGGATAAAAGGAGAAAATAATCCATTAGCGGATAATCTGACAAGAGAACTTGCAGGATCTATATATTCATATCTAGAATTTAATGCTCCAGATTGGTTTAGGTCACATGGTACTGGCATGTACATGATAAATCCTGGTAATATTTTTCTTCCATCCCTTCCAAAAGAAATTGTTCTAATATTGTTGGAATCTTACTTAAGTAAATGGCTTTCAAATATGAAAAATTAGATCAATTATCACCATGCACAAGGATTAATTGGTTCAGATGAAGATGAATATTTCAGAGAATCCATAGGACTAAATCACGCTCCTATCAAATATTGGTGTGGAAAGAATTCAATCCAAATACGTGTCAAAGGTTTGTTTGGTATGACTGATTGCATGGTACAATATCTGACACATTATCCTAGGACATGATATAATTTCCCAAGAATTGAATTATACCCTCTTGAAGCTAGATGGAGACCTGAAGTAAGAATCAAAGATATGGAGATCAAGCTTAAACCAACATTACTAGCAAGAAGATTCAAACTAGATCGAGCCTATTCTCAGGACTATGTAGCCCGAATTGACCATGCCTTTAATCCAAGGGACGATGATTGGGATCGAGTTTATCAAGAGTTACCTAATGAATTATTGAATCTAGCGCCATTCTGATGGTTAGCACATGGGCTTGTCTATGCGGTGATGTCACCCACATTAAGAAGTGACAACAGGATGCAACCCTATCATAAAAAGAAAACTCATGTAGCGACTTATGGGTATTAAGTGGGCCCTTCTCACTAATGGGTGTTTTTAAAATTACTTTATTCCTCCACTATGTTAGTCTTTAAGACTTTTTTCTTAACAGCTGTCTACTCCATAGTGTGGTAGGTAAAGGGACATGCATCACAAATGAATGGACTGATTCCAAAATTATTGTATCTTGCCATGAGGTAACAAGTTCGGCCTCTCCTATAAATTGTGGAGGATGCCTCATTCTTGGCATTGATGGTCTAGGATTGAAGTCTAGAGTCTAGGAAGAGTCTCTAAGTTGCATATTAGAAGTATGCTTTCTCCTACGCTTTGTGTGATCTGGATGATCAGAATCTGAATGTATATTTACATGTAATGTTGTCAATCTTTAATGCTATATTCCGCTATGTTGTTATTATGTTGGTATCAGAGCCATGTGATTAATTTGTAATTAATATTCATGCGAATAGTAAATTTGACCTTTTTGAATAGTAACTTTGATCCTAAAGGATTTGAAAATATAATGGAATCTGGCCTGAGTTTTTAGTGTAAAATTGCACTATTCATCTTCTATCTATTTTGCTTCTTATGCTTCATTGCTTTCATTATCTATGAATACAATGCTTGATATTAAACAAAAAATTCATGATACTTATAATAGAGTATATTATTCATCTGGGTTTACCACATTTGTCAAAGTAGTTTGTGTAGTTGTCACTATTATCTTGGTATTGGTTTGGGTTTTGGAAAGGCTATTGCATCATTAAGTTTTTGTCTATCATCTTCAGAAGAATTTTCTCTAAACGAAAGTAGGCAACTCAAGTAGTTGTGGACACGTAGTAAGGCCGTAAATCCCATTGTTAAGCCAATGGACAGGTGTGTTAAGGGTGAGTAGTAAGACAAAAAACATAGTAGCAAATGAACAGGTGAAATCAAGTAAGTTCTAAATTCTTCATAATGGCTAGTCAGCACTCAATGAATGCAAGCAGTTGTCTTTCCACTGTTATCCATAATCACTTTCAAGATAAGGAAGAACTAGTAGATGAAAATAGAAATTTCAAATTTCTAGATGTTAAAATATCTGATTTGTATCCTGAGAAGGGAATAAAAGAAAAAATGATGAATTTTGTGCAATAATCTGAAATTAACCTCAAAGGCTTAGGAGTAGGAATTTTCCCGGTCTACCTTCCCTTTTTATTACCTGAAGACATTAAGAGACCCAGAAAGAAAAAGGTTTCTTTCATGTGCATTTTTCTTTGGTTGACATTATATTACATCCCCATTTTAATTATGATAGTGGTGCTGAGTATTTTGTGAGTCTCATAGATACTAGATGTAAAATTTGGGAGCAAGCCGTCATAGGACAATTTAGAGGTCTCTTAGTTAAGTCCTTTGATGAAGAAAAAGGTGGTGATGCCCGTTTATCTTTTAAACCTAATTTCACCATCAATATTGAAGACAAATATGTCCAGTTTGCCTTCTGTCTTCTATTGCAAGTGAAAGGAGTTATTCTGCAACCTGATTCTGTATATGCTACTGCAGGTGGTAGATGTGTGTATAGGCTTCTGAATACTATTTTCCCTCCTTCCAAATTTTTTACCGGGTTAACTTATACTGAAGCAAATAAAAATGTTGATGATTTTGGATGACACATAAATGCTACTAGTTTTGATATTGGTTTTCCTATTATTGAACAACTTATAAACCAGTCTCAACCTAAGTTCCAAGATCTGCCTACACCTTCTAGAAAATTTATGCCTGAAAGACCCCGAATGCAAAGTCGTAGGCTTGCCAGTCTAGATCTCAGGTCATTATTGGATGAAACTTTGTTTGAAAAACCTGAAGCCACGACTAGTGGAAGACCCAACACATCCACCAGATCTTATTCCATGTCGTGTAATTTCCCTAGTACATCTAACAAGCCATTCCTTGACTATAATCTTGAAGAATCTTTTGGACCCAGCTAGTTCCCCATATATAGACAACCTTCAATTAATCCTTATCCATCCAAACCTTCTCTAACCACACTCTTTGACTTAAGCAGCAATCCAGAGCTTATGGATCACCTTTCAAGACAAGTAAGTCAATGACTTGCTTTGACACCTAAAGAAGAAGAAAAAAAATATCAGAGAGGAAAAGGTATAAAGCGTACAAAGATTGGTGAAATAAATTGTATGATGAAGGAAAAGATCCCTAAAGAAAAACTTCCAAGAATGGGATATGAGAGAAAAAAAATATATTAAATGGAATTGAATAAAATGGAACAAGAAATCATAGGTTATGAACCTGGTAGATGACCAACCTCGAAACTTTCACTGTCACCAATTCTGACAAAAGATTATGGGGAAGATATGAAGCAAGACTTCATATAGATCTGGGTAGAAAAAAAAAGAACTTTGAAGCTTAGATAAATTGGATGGTGTAATGGATGATCTCTGCATAGGAGAACATAGATGACATGGCAGTAGACATTAGATTTTCCACTGATTTAGGATTAGAAGCTGTAAATAAAATTTACATTGCTATAGAAGTTCAGGAAAAGACTTTTACTTCCTCAAAAAATTGTGAACATTATTGCTCTATTCTATCTAATGATATTTCTAGCATGAGCTATGATGTAAATGAAGCTCATAAAAGTGTGAAGACAATCATCTCCACACAACAACATCAAGATAGCTACCTTACACATCTTTATGACAATCAATAGGATTTTGAGTCTGCCAGAAAGGTTAATGATTTAGAAAATAAGACTCTCTTGGATTTTGTTGTTAAAAAACTTGAAAAGATTAGGATACTTACAAAGAAGATAAGAGTATGCCAAACTGGTAAGGATAGTTCAAAAGAGGAAGATAGAGAAAAGAAAGGAAAGTCTGTAGAACCTCCTAAGCCAAAGAAGGTATTTATTCAGAGAAGAAAACCTTTTCATAATGAAGAAGATAAAGCTTCAACCTCTCAAAGACCTTCTCATATGCCAACACTACATGTTCATATGACCAAAATCAAGGAACACAGTCTCGTCCACAAAGAAGAACAATTGAAAGATTGGCATGAAGAGCTAGGAGTAGAACAAGAGCAGCTAGAACCAATATACATGGATGAGCCTGGTTTTGCAAATAAAGAGTCAAATGATGAAACTTCTGATGTAAATACTTTAGTTGTTTTTGATAGTAGTAGTGATTTTGATTCTTATGTAAATAGTAATTTTGAAGAAATAAATTTAGATTTTTCCCAATATAAGAAAATTGAAGGAAAAGAACCTTGGGAATCACTGAAGAAGCTTATATGGATATTGAGATGCAAGAACCAATGTCCGAAAATATACAACCTAAACAATTGAGACCATATGCTTCTAGTGGTTACATTTTAAATATAGATAAGTTGGTCAACCCTTATGAAGCAATATGTACCTGGACTAATACATTAGAAAATATGTTTGAGAGAAGTGGTACATGGACTAAATTGGCTAAGATTCTTTATGCAATCAAACTTATGTCTGGAAAATTGAGAAACTGGTGGAATAATCTACCAGATACTAGACCCATGCGGGTATGTGCAGGACCATCATGGAAAAAATAGCCCCTTAAGTGGCAAAAAATTCAAAAAAATAAGAGTTAGGAAACTTGACGTAAAAATTTGAATAAGTTATCTATATGATTTCAAAAATATGTAAGAATAGAATCTGTAGAAAATTCAATGTAGTTTCTAAAATACTATGTTTTTAAAAAAAAAACTATTTGGTGAAAATTTGAAATTCAATGTAGTACTTAAATTTTAGGGAAAAAAATAGGTGTTTGTCCGACCACCCTAACCACAATAAAATGATAATATTTTAGATATAAGTAGAGGAATCATGTCCCAATGTGATGCATATTTTTGTAATTTTTTCCAAGTAAATAATTAATTATGATTTTTTTAATACAAATTTTAAAAAATATAAAAAACTTGTATGTCTGACCACCTTAACTTGGTCAAAACTTCATGAAATTCAATTTTTATTTTTTTAATCCTTTATTATGTGAAGCATAGAATGTGATACATGTTTTGGATTCAAAAAATGTGATAGTGTTTGAAAGCTAAGATGTTTTTCAATCAGCCTATTAATCAAGACTTTAGACATAATTTGAATAGAAAATGAATAATAATTACTTATTAAATTCAAAGTAAAACATAATTTTTATTGGTGGAAATTCGAGAATATCCTTTAAAAACCCATTTCGTTTCATCAATTTTGGGCAAAAAAAAAGTCATCAGCCACATACCCATCATATTGCCACTTTTTGGCCCATCATGATCCTGCACATAGCCATGCCCAAAAACATTCCTACAAACTCTTCAGATCCAATTCTTGTGGATCCAAAAAATTTGGGTAAAGATGATATTTTCTAAGCTGGCTTTGATGAATTCAAATGGTTATTAACATATTTATTTTGTGATGATATCTCTAACCAAGCATTAGAAGAAAATAAAATTTTGCAATCAATGAAGCTTAAAAATTTAGCTAAGTTTGATGAATACAATTGTATGTTTGAATCCCACATGGTTGCAGCTGATAAGATGCATGATCTAATCACAAAACAATATTATCTGAATTCACTTCCATGTGGTTTGGGTGCTTGGGCACAAGATTATCTTATTAGAAAAGAACATAAAAAGCTTGATGATGTGAGTTTTCCAACTATAAAAAGATTGATTAGATATAAGTTGGAAAAATAGTGTTTATTAGGAGCTTTGCAGCTCAACAAGGAAGAATACAATTATACATGCAAATTAAAAGAATTTTGTGATCTTCCTCCAATAAATCAGCTCAAAGACTTTCAACAACTGAAACAGTTCGAAAGAGGTGGTTGTGGCAGAAAATGCAGATGTAAGAAGTGTTCCCGAAATAAATATCATGAAGGAGAATACACATTCAAGCACAACAAGCATGGTAAGCATGGTTATAAAAAGAAATATAGGGAAGTCCCCTATAAGAAAAGAAAACGGTCTAAATAGAAACCACCATACTTACTGAGGAAAAGGAATAATAAGGCCCCTAGAGGTATCAAATGTTTTATTTGGAAAGGGCCCCATTATGCTATTAACTATCCCAAAAAATAAATCTTGGCACTAAAATTTATGCAATTTTTGAATATGATAACCAAGGATGGGAAGTCATTGATGTTAGAGTAATTGGTTTTTACTTGAATAATTAAACAATATCTGGTTAATTAATTAAGTTACCTTTTATCTCTTTTTCACTTAAGCTAACTTTAGGTGCATAATAATTATTTATTTTATTAATTATTATGTGCATGCCTAGGGTTTTCCTTTTTAGGTTTTTTACCTATAAGGTTGTAATCTTTTCTTTGTAAAATAACTTTTTTACATTTGTTAATATTGAGCTCTTTATTTTATGAGCATATTTTGCTGTGTTTTTATTTGCATCTCCCTTGTAATAGGTGTTTAGCTTAGAGAGATCTTTGTGCTCCTTCATGGTAACAGACCAAAGGCTTGAAGCTCCCTGTTCTGGTTTTTGAGTATGCATTAGAAGTTGGGTTGGAGTTCTTTAAAAAAAAAACCAGGCGAATAAAATACAAAGGGTTCCAAAAAAAAATTTGAATTTTTTTTTTGGGTTTACACCCACGATATGCAGAGTACCACTGGACCTGCACATACTATAGGTGGCAGTACTCTTCTCGTCCACCAAGCCTCTATTTTTTTTGGTCATCCGTAGACAGTCGACGCCCTGGTTTTCCAACTGCCACGCCTTTGGTTTCATCGCCATCGCCGACCTCACAGGTTTCTCTGGTCGCCGCCTGAGCTCCCACCATCGTCCGTCGACCTTGGTTCTTCAGCCGCTCATTGCAGTGCCTCCCTAGTTCTCCGGCCACCACCCGAGCTCCCACCATCATCGCCAACCTCCTGGGTTTCTCCGTTCGCCGCCCGAGCTCCCACTATCATCGCCTCCACCTGAGCTCACCGCCGCTGGGTTTCTTTGGCCACTGCTCATGCTCTGACTGTCGCCCAACTCACCATAATCTTGTTTGCCACCCAACTCGCCACCGCCCAATTCGCCACGTTCCTGGCTGTCGCCCAGCTCATCGCCCTCCCGCTCGCTTGAGCTTTGACTGCCCTCTCACCGAGCTTCGGTTTGCAAGCTTGCCAAGCTCCTAGCTCACCAACTTCAGCCCTCCACCTGCCACTAGCCCCCTGGTCACTCAGTGGACTAGGGGCTTATTTTTTTTAGCCCCTGTATTTAAAGGAGGCCGAATTGTTCTTTTTCAGGAGGCTTCATGAAATCGGGTATAAAATGGGCAAATGGTCTCCATTTTTTTTTAAACGAGATACCGTTGGAAAGATAATTTTGTGCTAGACGTCATGGTGCTGGTATTTTTTTCCAGACTTTCTGTTTGACTGTATTTTCTTCCAGTCAAAATGGGGTTTTCTTTCTGCACTTTCAGGGCCATAAAAGGTGCAAATAGACTCCATTTTTCAAAAATGAATAGGCGTTGGAAAGCTCTCAGCCTGCTCTATTCAGCCATGTAATCCTTCTCAAAATTTTATTTAGGTACACGAGAATTTGTTTTGAATCTTTTTTACTTATGCACTGCTTCCTCTTTCTCAATTTGTACTAGGGTTTGGGTTTATCTTTTATGGGGGGTGTTTTTCTTGCTTTATGTCATTTACATCAGAAATATAGAACACAAAAACTCTCAAAAAAATCAAACCCTTCTACATATTCTTTCTATTCTAAAAGATCACATAATAATAAAAAAACCAGCAGGTATAGGTACAGGTACAGGTGTAGGGTTTCATGGCAGACTCCTCAGTTGAGTTACTCACATCACACAACTATCACACATGGAAGTCTCACATGATGAGGCTTCTTAGGTCATGAGGGTTGTGGTCTTGTCTAGATGAGGTTTAGCCTCAGTTGCAGCATCTTTTTGAGATTCTTCAGCACAGGAACAAGATGGATGAAGCTATGGGTTTTCTATCCCTGCACATTTTCGATAGTCTTCTATTTCACCTTGATGCTTTGCTCACTCCTCGAGCCATTTGGTTGAAGTTTGACACTCTTTGGGACCATTAATGAGTTTCAAGCATTACAGATTGAGGCAGAGCTCACTTCATTGTTACCTGAATCATTTCCCACTATTGAGGATTTTTTGACCAATTTCAAAACTATCCACTCTATTTTCCAGGGTTGTGGCAAGAATAAGTCAGACACAGAGTGCATTTACTTGATCCTTTCGAAGCTTCATGGTCCATTTCAAATATTTTCTTTGTCATTCTATTCCACCATGGATGGCCTGGGTGCTCGTTTTACCATACCTACCTTTGATGTGTTTTGTGAGAGTTTGTCTTGTGAGAAGTCACACCTTTCTCAGCTTGAGATGCTCTTAGGATCAAAGAATAAAGCATTAGTTGCTCAGTCATCTAAGGAGAAACAGAAGTAGAAATCGAAGCCCAAGAAAGATTCTATAGGTAGTGAACATTCCTCCAAACCACCTCCTAAGTCTGATTTCAAACCACCACTTAATCTGAAATAGGGGAAATCTTCGAAGTCTGGTGAGTCTTCCTCCAAGACTAAGAAGAAATCATGAGACACTTACAGCTTCTATGGCAAGGAAGGACATCCAGTTTCCAAGTGTTGGAAACAATTAGAGACTATAGAGGAAGCCATGAAGCAGCATCACATCTCCTCACCTCAGTTGTCTTCTCCTTCCACAGGGAAAGGTCATGCTCTCACTGCTCGAACATCGACCTCTGGGTCCACTTGGATTTTAGATTCTAGTGCTTCTCACCATATGACTCATACTCAACAATTGGTCACTTCTCTTGCCTCTTGTGGTACTTAACAGATTGCAGTGGGTGACTCTACACATCTTTCTATCTTGGGTTCAAGTTCTGTCACTTTGGATGGGGGTACTCTATAGGATGTTTTGGTTGTTCCTGACATCTCGACGAACCTCCTGTCCATTTATCAGATTTTCTATTCAGGCTCTTCTAAGACAGTTGAGTTCTCACCACATCATGTGGTTATTTGGGACCTCCATGACTCTCATTTGGTTGTGGCTATTGGGTATGCTGATATTGCATCTCATCTTTATAGATTTGATGGCTTTGAGCCTTCTAAGGGTAGAGGTTCCTCTCTTATTGCACATGTAGATTCAGTGAGTAAGATTTGGCATGAGCATTTGGGCCATGTCAATTATAGATATCTTCAGCAGATGAGTACACAAGCACTTGTTCTTGGTCTTCCATAGATTTCCTGCACAGACGGTGTTTGGTATGGTTGTGTGCTTGGAAAGCATCACAGGGATCCCTTTCCAAAGGGAAGTGCCACTCGTGCTTTGGCACCCTTGGAGTTGATTCATAGTGACCTCATTTCCTTTCCCACTCCTTTTTCTGGGGCCAAGTATGTACTCACATTCATTGATGACTTCTCCAGATGCACATGGGTGTACTTTCTTAAGTACAAGTCTGATGTCTTTGATTCCTTTTGAATCTTCAAGAAATTTGTAGAGAAGCAGTATGTCCTTTCTATTTGGCAGATATGTACAGATAATGGGGGGAGTATGTGAATCAGGCTTTCAGAGATTTTTGCACTGAGCATGGTTTACAACATCAATTTACTATTCCCTACACCCCTCAATAGAATGGTGTCACTGAGAGAAAGAACAGGACTTTACGGGAGATGGTGAATTGTATGATTCAGTCCAGGTCCATGGATCCATCCTTTTGGGCTGAGGCAGTTAATTTTTCCAATTATATTCAAAATCAAATGCCCCACAAGGTGATTCGACATATGACTCCTGAGGAGGCTTGGTCTCATGACAAGCCTAATGTTTCATCATTTTGAGTATTTGATAGTGAGGCACGGGCCTTTATTCTTGATGCTTAGAGGAGAGCCATGGAGCGAAAGAGTCGACCCCTCATTTTTGTTGGATACTATGAGGATGTTAAGGTGTACAGGTTGTTTGATCCTGATTCTAGAGAGGTCCTATTTCAACGGGATGTCCAATTTGATGAGCGCCTTCCTGCAATGGATACCTTGTTTCCAATGTCTACTTCACTACCTACTCACACTGCAGCTCTTCAGGATTATGTTGAGGATGATTCTGATGAGGATGCTGATGATCCCCCATCTCCACCTCCACTTGCTCCACCTTAGATTCCCAAATGGGCTTGCTTTACTGTTGAGGCAGCAAGATCTATGGTAGGTGATCCTTCAGACACTCATCACACCCGTTCTCATATTGCGGGTTCTAGTCTTTTGAGTCATGCTCTTTCAGAGGATCCTCAAAAATTTTCTAAGTCGACAGGTCACCTTGAGTGGGATAGTGCTATGGAGGAGGAGTATTCTTCTTTGATGAGGAATAGTCCTTGGGATCTTTGTCCTCTTCCTAAGGGCAGAAAGATGGTTTGGTGCAGATGGTTGTATCACCAAGTATGTTGCTGATGGTTCTATTGATAAGTACAAAGCACGTCTTGTTGTGAATGGTTTCTTGCAAGTTGAGGGTGTTGATTACTCTGAGACATTTGCCCCTATCCCCAAGATGAATTCTATTCACTTTGTACTATCACTTGTAGCTTCTAGGGTCTGGTCCATTTATCAGATGGATGTGAAGAGTGTGTTCTTACTTGGTGACCTATAGGAGGAGATCTATATGGAGCAGGCTCATGGATTTGTTCAAGATGATTCTTTGGTTTGCAGACTTTAGCATTCATTATATGGTCTCAAATAGACCCCTCAGACTTGGTATGAGAAGATGGACTCTTTTTTGCTCTCCACTAGTTTCACATGCTGTCATTCTGATCCTACAGTCTATATTCAAAATCTTGAGGGTGAGATCTTGAATCTTGTGCTATATGTTGATGATCTCCTCATCACAAGTAGCTCATCCTCTATGATTCAATATGCTTAGTGAGCTTTGATGGAGTAGTTTGAGATGATAGATCTCAGTCTTTTGCACTATTTTCTTGGTCTTTAGGTGATTCAATCTTCTGATGGGATCTCCATTTACCAACAGAAGTATGCTCTTGATATGCTTCAATGCTTTGGCATGCTTGATTGCAAGCCTGCCCCCAAACCTTTTCAGTCAGGGGTTGTTTTGACTCCTACTTGCCCCACTCCTTCCGTCGATTCTACACTTTACAGGCAGTTGGTTGACAGTTTGTTGTACCTGACTCACACTCATCTTGATCTTTCCTTTATGGTTGGCCTTGTCTCTCGATTCTCCCATGATCCTCATAAGAGTCACTGGCAAGCTGCCAAACGTATTTTGAGGTACATTCAGGGCACCCTTTCTTATGGCATTCACTACACATCAGGGGATCCTCACATTATTGGCTACACTGACTCATATTGGGCTGGTGATGTCAATGATCAGAAGTCTACTTTTGGCTTTGTTTTCTATCTTAGCTTTGGTCCTATCACATGGTCTTGCAAGAAGCAGACTGCTCATGCATTATCATCTATAGAGGTTGAGTATTGAGCTGTTGTGCTCGCTAGTTAGGAGATCTTATGGCTTCGCCAGTTGATGACTGAGTTTGGTTTTCCTCTTGATAGTCCCACTATTCTTTGGTGTGACAATCCGAGTGCTATACAAATTTCTTGCAACCTAGTGGAGCATCAGCGAACGAAGCACATTGAGCTTCATATGCATTTCATCAAATAGATGATTCAGGATGGTTCTCTCATCTTGGAGTATATTCCCACTGTCGAGCAGGTTGCTGACATCATCACAAAGCCTTTTTCCTCTCCGCAATATCTTTAGTTGCATTCTATGCTTGGGGTGAAGGAAGTTTTCCTTGGGGCCCTTCACGAGGCCTTCCTTCCTTCATGTTTCTTTCAACATGTTCTTCTATCTTTTTTGGAGAGGAGTTTTTTCCCATTGGGTTTTCTCCTTTTTCTCCATTTCATAGAGATTTCCTTGTACTTGGGTACCTAATTTGGCCTTGTTGCCGGGACCCATTGTTCTTTACTTTCAGTAGCTTCTGCTAGGTTTTAGCTTCTCCCTAAGTGTAGCTTAAGGGGGGGTGTTAGAGTAATTGGTCTTTACTTGATTAATTAAACAATATCTGGTTAATTAATTAAGTTACCTTTTATCTCCTTTTCACTTAAGCTAACTTTAGGTGCATAATAATTAATTATTATGTGCATGCCTAGGGTTTTCATTTTTAGGTTTTTTACCTATAAGGTTGTAATCTTTTCTTTGTAAAATAACTTTTTTACATTTGGCAATATTGAGCTCTATATTTTATGAGCATATTTTGCTATCTTTTTCTTTGCATCTCCCTTGTAATAGGTGTTTAGCTTGGAGAGATCTTTGTGCTCCTTCAATTGATATTAGAAATCTTTCAAAAAATTCTAATGAATTTTATGAGTTAGTTAAAAAATTTCTTGAATCTAGTTTTATGTTAAAATTTAAAGATGTTAAGGATCGATATAAACACTTGCAAAATATTTCTGATCCAGAACTAGAGAGTTCAGATCAAGATGAGGATTTCATCACTTCTCTCCTCAGAGATACATTAAAAGATCTACAGGTTAAATAACAAATAGAAAAATCCAAAGATCCTAATAAACTGGTAGGAACTAAAGAAGAAAGAAAGAAGGTTGTTCACCAGCATGTGGAAAAACTCAAAAGTTTAGAATAAGATAAAGCTGAAGTGGAGAAATGGTTATGGTTGCAGAAAAAACCCTCCAAAGGGGTTGAAAGAGATATTGACCATGGATACAAAGTTCTTCCATGGCAAAGGAAAGATAAACCATCCTCTTCAAAAACTTCTTCAAAACACAAATCTTCCGATATAGATACTGATGTTATTGCAATCTTTAAAAAAAATTACATTCTTATGGATGATGTTGCTAAATTAAAAAGATTGGTCAAGACTCAACAAAAAGAAATCAGAAATATTTCTACAGAAGTAGGGGAAATCAAAGACATTCTATTCAAAGTAGAACAAGTTGAATTTGAAAAAGAAGAAGAAGAAATTAGCAACAGTAGTGGAAATAGTCTTATTGAAAAGACATATGAAAAAACTTGTTCATTATTGCTCTCCAATAATGGTAACTATGTCAGAATAAATTTTTGTTTTCAAGGATATAAAAAGATTCCATTAGATGAATTTGTGGATACAGGTTCTTCCTATTCTTTAGAAAAAGCCAATGCAATTCCTCCATATTTCTGGAAGCATCGACCATACCTTCCACACAGTTATGCAATAAATGGAGAAAGAATTCAGATGGGAAGGTATGCACAAGATGTACACATAGAAATAATGGGAAAAACGTTTGTCACTGATTTCATTGAATATAATGAATTAGAAGATGATGTTCTGCTAGGATTCTTGTTCTTAACTAAATATGAGCCTCTTTAGTTTTGGAAACATAAAATTTCATTAAGACATGAAGATGGTCAGATTGAAACCCTAGCATTAAAGATAATCAATCATAAATTTGACAATGGTAAGAAGAGAAATAAATAGGAATCAAGTAAAGAAATGGTAGAATAAATAATGGATGTATTCAGAGAAATTAGACAAAGATTTGAGACAGACTGTTGTAGTCTCAACCCATTACAATTCTAGTCTCAGGATCATGAAGAATGTGAAATATAGATTAGACCCGAATGCATGCTAGTCATTCCCCATGAACCTGCCTATCTCATGAGTCTTGCAAAAAGAAAATAAATGGATGAGCAACTCAAAGAATTGTTAGATGGGAAATTCATCAGGCCCAACAAAACCTCATTTGCTTGTCCAACATTTTTGGTGAATAAGAGGGTTGAACAAGTCAGAGGTAAAAATAGGCTTTGTATCAATTACAAACCAATTAATGATATCATTCTTCCTTTCAACTATCCCATTCCTCATAGTTCTGATTTAATAAGAAGGGATGCTAACAAGAAAGTTTTTTCCAAGTTTGATTGTAATTCAGGATTCTGGCAAATTAAGGTTAAAGAATTAGATAGATATAAAACAGCATTCTCAGTACAACAAGGATTTTATGAATGGAATGTAATTCCTTTTGGATTATGTACTGCTCCAGCATATTTTCAGTGGAGAATGGACCAGGCCTTAAGGCATCTCAAAGATTTTGTGTTGTTTATATTGATGACATTCTTATATTTTCTGACTCTATTCCTGATCATTTGCAGCACCTTGAAGCACTTTATGCAACACTAATAAAACATGGGATATGCCTCACAACAAAGAAGATGGTGATTGGAGAAAGCCAGATTGATTTCCTTGGCTTAAACTTGAAAAATGGCAGAGTACAACTTCAATCTCACATCCTTCAATGCATTAAGGAATTTCCAGACATTCTCCAAGATAAAAAACAAATTCAGAGATTTCTTGGGTGTTTAAATTATGTTTCACCCTTCTATAAATGTCTTGTTGAGGATAGAAACGCCATCTAGTAACACTTGAAAGAAGGAAAAATAGAATGGTCATTGAAAGCTACAAAAGCTGTTCAAAGGATAAAAAAAAATGCCAACAGTTTACCTCTTTACAAACCCCTTCTAATGATTTACCTTTATATTTATATACTAATTCTTCTGACAAAAAATTGTGAACATTATTTCTCTACTCTATCTAATGATATTTCTAGCGTGAGCTATGATGTCAATCAAGTTCATAAAAGTGTGAAGACAGTCATCTCCACATAACAACATCAAGATAGCTACCTTACACATCTTTATGACAATCACTATTTACATCACTCTCATGTTGTTTCTCTATTTACATCACTATTATGTTTATACTGATGAATTAAAGTGCATTTAGTGATGTTTAACGAGATTATTCTTTGAAACACACTTAAGTGGGGCTGGAAAGTGCATTAAGGGGTCATTTAAACATAATAAAGGGTCAAATTAGTAATGACAAGCCCAGAAAAGCATGAGAGTTTCTTACAACACTTTACAACACTTTTGAAATAAGGCTTGGTAAGGGGTAAAAAGAGGTTATTTAGGTGAATTCTCATGAAAGGGTCGTAGAAAAGTATGAAAATGGGTTACAACACTTCACAACACTTTTACAAGACATCCTAGAATTCTTAATGATTCACAAGGGTCCAAGACCTAATGTGAATGTGTTGGTCACATTACAACATTAAATCTAGGAAAAATCAAGCCAAAATCACCAAGAGGGCCTAAACATAAGAAAAAGTAGAAGCGTCATTTTTTCTTTGTCCACAACTAGCCCCCACTTTAGTGAGAGGATGAACCTGCTTCAAACTCACACTAAAGTAGCCAAACATGAAATCAAGAGGGGTTTCAATGAAATAATGCTAGCAAGATGAGACAACAATGATCAATAGGGATGATCAAGCCCCCAGGATGAAGATCCCATGGAAAACTAAACATGAGCACAAAGAAACATATATTATTGTATGCTTTCATGGCTTCTTAGTTAATATATGGGGAGATAGAGATAGATGGGGAGATGAAGAGAGAGAGATAGAGATATATGGGAAGAGAAAGAGAGATGGAGATATATGGGAAGAGAAAGGAAGAGAGGTTGGGATAGAGAGTTAATGGATAGGGGGGATATGGAGGGAGAGATGGTGAGAGATAGAGAGGGGGAGATAGAGAGGGGGAGGGAGAGAAAGGGATATAGATAGAAAGAGATATAGAGAGGAGTGAGAGGGAGATAAAAAGAGAAATAGAGATAGAGATATAGAGTACAAGAGATGGAGGGAGAGATGGAGTGAATGAGAGAGAAAGGGGGGAGAGGGAGAGATAGCTCAATAGATAGAGGGGGGAAGAGGGAGTGACATAGATAGTGGGAGATATAGAGATATAGAGAACGACATGGAGAGATATATCAATCACCCTCCCTATATCTCTATCTATTCATTCTTATCTCTTTATCTCTCTACCTCTCTCTATCTCTTTGTCTCTCTTTCTATTTGTATGTTTTTCATTGTCTCCGTCTCTCTCTATATTTTCTTCCCTATATTTATCTTTGTCTCCTTAAGTGTGCAATGGGTATGTTGAAGAGGTCTTAAAGGAAAATTATCATATCTTTAATCAAATGGGATGCTACCTTGAGCATATTTCCCCAAGGACACATGCCATCATTGGATTGTTGACATGAAACAACCAATAAAAATTTAGTTTCTCTCTATCATATTAATATATATTACTATTATATTAAATATATATTATATTAATTATATTTTGTATTATATAAAAATATACTTATTATTAATTATTAATTATAATAATTTTATATGTATTTAATAATTTTGTTAAAGAATATAATATATAATTATAATAAGTTGAATAATTATATTATTTATTATGTAATATATAGCTAATATATACTTAACTATATTGTAGAATATTAAAACCTAGCTAAATGGCACCAAAATTTTCAATTTAATTAACATACTGTAAAGCCTAACGAAACCAAGTTGTAGTTCATCAAATTGGAGAAGTGAAAGGTCAATACCAGCACCGAGGAAGAGTTTGGAGTAGTGAAAACAAGGTCAATGCTGTCGAGGAAGAGTTTGGAGTTAAAACAAGGTCAATACCAATGCTGACGAAGAGTTTAGAGTGAAAACAAGGTCAATATCAGTGCCGAGGAAGAGTTTGGAGGAGTGAAAAGAAGGTCAATACTAGCATTGAGGATGAGGTTGAGGGCACTCAAGGAAAATCAATGACCAAGGGGACATGAGTACTTGAATTTTGGCACCCCCATTCTCTTTAACTTGCAATTTTCATGCCTAGTTTCCAAAGATCTTCTTGTACATTGGCACCCCCATTCTCATAAAATGGTATAAGATAAGATAGAAAAAATAAAATAGCTTAGCCTTTCACATTTTTATCAACCAACATCAGGTCTTGGAAAAACTCCCATAATCTACCCACATCTTGGTTGAGGTCTAGGATTTCACCACATAGCCTTCATCGTATGAGTCTAAAGCAATTGTAGACTTAGCCCAAGTATAAGGTAGGCTAAGGTAGATCTAATGAATGGAAATAGAGGCATACAATTATTCTTTAATACATTCCACCACAAACATATGCAAGGTGTTGGTTTTTTTTACGGTAAGCAGGTTGATCTTCTAATCTACCTATGAAATTTCCAATTCCAATAAAGGGCAGCTCGAAGGACCTGGACCAATTGAAAAGGATTTTAAAGACCTCCTATACTTTGGGCTCTACAAGACCCAGGAGGGTGATCCATAAATGCACTTACAACCTCTTCACCATCATCATAAACAACATTAACAACAAAAAAATAATATCATTTAATAGCTCAACATAATAGGATATAATACCAAATAGAATTGGTTGTTTATCAATAATATCAACTATTTGGAGCATGAGATAACTACAAAAATGTTTCATAGTATAAGAGAGTCATTGATTCACAATTTGTAGCAAGATCTAGGTAAAGGAAAACAAATATTGAACCATACAAATAAGTACAACTTAGATCAGTGCCATATATCCATTGGAGGAGTCAAATTATAAGCATCTAAGGGTTTATGATAGGTTTAACACATAGCATATAAGACCCTTGATAACATTGCTTTACAATATCATCAATATGTACTCTAACCCAATACTACTTATCAAATCCTTGTACAGAACATATCTACGCACAATCCCATTCAAGAATTTTAATGAATTACTTGAAGTAAAGCTAATAAAAGAATCATATAGACCACAACAATGAGATGAATGAAACAACCCTTGATCATTTTATTCAAAATTTAGATATGCTTGTACAATGGAGAGACATGAGTTTGAATTAATCATATCAATTCAAATACCAATACTATCATAAAACATCAAATACCCATGAATTCAAAACCTACTACAAAATGACTCAAAACCTAAATTGTATTTTCCCTAAAACCATCAAACTTTACAATTTTCTCTACAACTTCTAGCCTCGACCAAAAATATCTAACTTTCTAACCCGTACTTCTGGCCTTGAAATCCTTATAGAAAAAGAAGGAGAAAACAAGCATCAGGCTAGAAAGCACACGTGTCACTAGCCAATTAGACCGCCTTGTGATATTCCAAAAATTTGTTACAACTGCAATCTCCTTGGAGAATCTTCTTGTTCATCATGACCACTGAGAATGGTTGATGTAGCAACAAAAAAATTCAAGAATTCCACGCCTAGACTGTCACCAAAAAACAAAAATGGAATTTGTTGTAACTGCAACATATGATTTGTCAACCGTTAGCAACCTACTCCTTTTCACTCTTCCTCAGTTAAATATACATTTACCCATTTCTGGTACTCTTCATCAGTTGGATAATAAAAATTGATCACCTCATTCACCTTGACACTATAAGGTTTGTACTTAACTACCACCTGATTTGCTTCTCTTTCAAAAGACTCCAAGAATGAGTTGGTGCTAATGATTTTGTCCATACAACTCACCAATAAATCATAATTTGAGTAATCACAAATTAATCTAATTTTATCATTGATGACCTCATTTTCCTGATCCTTCCACTATTGGAGTGACCTGATATCTCCCTGCTCATCAATTATGTCATGTAACAATGTGTTGTTCCAATCATCAAAGTTCTTCACCAACTCTCTGAACTTCCTACTCAAGTCATCTGGTAAGGTCTGAAAACCTTACAATGACTTAACAGACACCTAAGTAGGCTTTAATGACTTGGGCCTATTATTTATATCAAACCTTGAGGCTTTATACATTATGTGTAAATCATTGGCCCTAGGGATCCAATTTTTAATTAATGATAATACTACCTCCTAATCCCTATCAATATTATTTATAGCATCTAATAATAAAGAATATAAAGAATACACAGATGATAACCCGTCATCAACTTTCTCATTCAAATGCCTCAATACAGTATTAACAACCTCCCTTTGCTTTAAAAGTACTCCCTCCTCACTTACCTTGAAGGATGCCTGTAACTCTGCAATTTTGTGCATAAGCTGCTTCTTTGTAGGATCAACAAAGCATTCTATTTCTTCATCAATTAGCTCCAAAGTAGGGTTGAGGGAAGGATTTTAGCTGGGGGACCTCAGTGTAGAAACAATGGGAGATGCAGGAGGTACTGACCCTGATGTGGAAGGAGATGTTCTGATCCCTGGAGCACTTGATGTCTCCCCAATTTGCTTGTACTTTATTCTATCCACCTTAGTCTGCAACTCAACATTCATTTGTTGCATCTTGCTATATTCCTCAATTATGAAATTGTACTTCTCCATTAGGCTTTTCTTTTCAACCTCCTATCTTTCAGCAGTCTTTTGGGCCAATTTGGCCACATTTATAGTCAAATTAGTGGCCTTTGTGGTTGAGGTCTCTGAAGATCTCTTTATTACCAACCCTTCTCTTAAATTTGGGTTAATATCAGTAACATTTGGCTTTCTTCCTTGAGGGGCCAAAGCCCAAATTGCCAAGGTCTCATAATTTTCACTAAAGGAAGAATCTTGCAATGCTACCTTGACCTCTTCTTCATAATCTTGCAAGGGATATTTGGACTTCAAAATAGCGTTAAAAGCTACAACATCTGCAATGTCCCACTCAAGAAAAATCAATACACTAGCTTGATTTACCAATTTTCTCCCCTCCTCATGAGTGATGTTCTTGAATTCTTCCATTAATTCAACTCTCACTTCATCATCATTCTCCTAGTCACATCAATAGATTAATCATAATGTCACCTTGGGATCACATCACCATGAAAAACTTCATCCAATATCCTTATGAGTGCAGGTACCACCAAATAGGTATTTGTCAGATCTATCTTCCTCGAGTGAGGGAAATTCAGGAAGAGAAGAGGAAAGCAAGACATGTAGTATGTCTAAAAGAGGGAATTCAACTAGAGGTCAATATTAGAAGAAAAATTTCTAAATGCATGGATTTTTTTCTTGCTAAAGGGGGGTCATGTTCTTAAGATGATGAGAGCATAGGCGACGTTGAGGTTCCCTTAAGGTACAAACATCTACAGAAAAATGGGTACCCAAGGAACTTCGTCCAATAAACACTAATTTTTGTGTCAACGAGAGGATATATCGCATAGCGCCATTGTCATTACATGGTTTGGGCCTATTTTGTATGGATGACATAAAGGTCTATTACGAAAAAGTTACTAAATTGATGGAGTATGCCGGACCCCGTTACAATTACAAAGATTGGATGCAACTGGTTCGATAAACACGAAGTATGTGTAGGTATGTACTGTCAAAAAATTATATACAACTAAAAGATAAGGATAAAAATAAAGGAGTGGCTATGTACATTGATGGAAGGCCAAAAATATTAGGGAATATTGTAGGGTTCAAAAATAGTACATGACCTAGGTCAACACATAAGCAACCCAATTACATATTTGAGGCATGCGAGGGAAACTGTGTATTTGTGTGTGTGATAAAATCAATAACTATAGGGGAAGAGTTGCTAATCGATTACAATTTGAATCACTTAGGTACAAACAAAGTTACTATGGGGGTGGTACATACTATGTACCATTTTACCCAACCTCCAATTAATGACTCCAATATACCATTTTATTCTTATGTTTTTTTTCGTAAGTCTATTGGTTTCATTTCGAAATATTTTTATATTTAATTTTTTGTCAGCAGACATTGATCATATGGAGAAGGCTCCACCCAAAGCACGTGATCGCGATGTATCTTCAGCCACTTCTACCCAATAGGTTTACCTCATTGTAATTGTACAAATTAGATACATTATTATTATGTTTTTCTCATAAGTTTATTGGGTTAATTTTGATAATGTTTTAATATTATTGTTGTAGTCGACTGATCAGTGGAAAGGCAACAGCAGATGGGAGCATCCATAGGGAGGTGTAGTAAATATTATGTGATGATGACATCTCTTATTCAACAAACCCTCTCGATATGATAAGGAAGACCCAAAAAAAATGTAATGAAGAAATCCTTAAGTTGTTATTCATAGTGCCTCAAAAAGATGAGATAAGAGAGAGGGTTAAAATATTGACTGAGAGATCACAAAACTTGCAAGTAAGCTATCATGAGGTATTTAATTATAACATAAGTTCATTCATGGTTTTATATTTTGTACTCTTTTATGTCGTGAACTAAAATATGTGTTGTTTTTACAGGATTTTTTGCATCCTCATGATGCTCCTGGCCATGATCAGGTTACTGCAACTACCTTGAGGAGTAGGGTTGGTACAAGTGTCCATCCTGATCTTCCTACGCATAAATCACATCATCTGACCCCATCATCATTGCCTATATTTTCATCTGAAATGTCAGCAACACATACCATGCAGACATCTATTAGTGCACCCTCTTGTAGCGAACACATGCCAGAACATGCGTCAGGACATGTACCTGGGGATGCAGAGGCCACTAGTACTGGTGATATTTTAGCAGCATTTCCTGGATCTTCCTGTATTACTAGTATGGGGACATTTCTTTTCACATTTGTGGTGACCGAGGATTTCATTCCCATAAAGATAGAGAAGGTCCAGGTACTTAAAATATTTTAATTATTATTATATATAATCCAATTGAAATTTAGTTATTGATTGCTCTTTTTAGACTATTGATCCCATGATCATTTTGCAGGAAATGATGTTTTCTTATAAACATCTAAGTGATATTACATTGAGCTCTTCGGGCCCACTATATATACATGGTGGAATGCCCAAAATAAAGATTTAAAAGATGAGCTCATTAACCATTTAGTTGTGTTGTTTGATGACAAAACATTAAACCAAACCAAGGTCCTTAAGAAAGTTGGTACTTGTCTAAAGTATGTGAGGGACCAATATAGGTCACATAATTTAGAGAAGAACAAAAGTACGAGCATCCCCCCATGATTTAGAGAGGGAGTGGAAGGACCTGGTGTCAGATAGAAAGGAGAAGGCTGAAAAGAAAAAAGGAAAGACACCACGGGGCCAAGGAAGGTATGTGATACTATCGACAATGTAATTATATACTGATTACTCTTTCTTTTTACATAATCTAATGTATTTCAAACTTTTCATAGGTTTCCCGACACATTGAAGGAAACAAAGGCAAGACTAGAAAAACACAGGCAACACCAACTTGGCTCTAGTGGTTATATGAAATTAGCCACACAAATTGTAAGTATCGATAAATGAAATATTGTATCTAAATAATAAATTGAAAACAATTCAGGTTTTATCACACCATAGAAGAAAAATTCAAGATCTTATGCAAAAATGTAGGGCTTTGAATTCAACAAAGTTCCCATAGAATAGGACCTGAAGATTACCTTCTAGCAAGGCTATGGAGCTGTGGTTGAATGCCTAAGAGTCTTGACTAGGCAAACACAATCTCCCACTACATCCAACATGACATTGAAATGTAGCCTGGTGAGGGTGGAGGACAACTTGGAGATGAAGGTCATGGTGTGCATCCCAGTACTTTAGAGTATGTAGAGTGTGATCAACATGTTGAGCATGATCAGGCTAGAGAAGATCAGGAACATGATGTGGCCCCATCAGATAAAGAGGACCACTCTAAAGTTCTTTTAAACATATTTAATTGCAATTGGTGTATTAATTAATGTAACCTTTCGTGTTTCAACTTTAGAGCATGTAGAGCGTGATCAATGTGTTGAGCATGATCAGGCTAGAGAAGATTAGGAACATGATGTGGCCCCATGAGGTAAAGAGGACCACTCTAATGTTCTTTAAACATATTTAATTTCAATTTCTATATTAATTAATGTATCCTTTCATGTTTCAACTGCAGATCAGGATTTAGAGGGTGTTCAACATGTTGAGCATGAGTCTATAACAAGTTTAGGAACATGATGTGGACCCATCAGGTAAAGAGAACCACTCTAATGTTCTTTTAATTAATGAAATACTTGTAACAATAATAATAAAACATATTAATTTTTCATTTCTTTGTTATTGCAGTAGACTCCCCCTTGCAACGACGTCCACGGATGAGAAGACGACTAGGTGTACATTAAGATCATGGGCAGAGGGTAGAACAAATAAAGGGGGGATAGATATTGATTTAGAAAATGATACTCCACTTCAGATTTTTGTAGCTTTTAAAAAGAAACAAAAAAAAAAGTGATTGTAATCATATAATGACAACCATATTTTTGATAATATGTAAAAATGAAAAGAATGAATATTAAATGAATGAATTATATGATTAATGAATGAATATTATATGTTAATGAATATTATATGTTAATGAATGAATGTGAATATGTTAATTAATGAATGTTATATGTTAATGAATGAATTTTATACGTTATTAATGGATGAATGAATGATTAATGTTATATGATTGGGTATGGGGAATTGAGAGTGATGTGAGAGGGGGAGGGGCCAAATGGGATTCCACTGTCATGTGGTTGGCCTTGTTAAGTAGATAATATTAAACTATTCTTGAAACAAAGAGAATCTCAATAAGGTAATGCACTTTTCAATATAAGAAATGCACCATTTGAAACATCAAACCAATATGCAAAAATGAAAGAAAGTGCTAACTTTTCACTATGGTGGTAGAAAAATGATTCTTTATACCCTGAATCCATGCTCTGCATCATAATTTGAAGTTGTTTCCATTCCAATGTTCTAAGTTTAGTTTTTTTGTATGGCTTTGTATGAATACCACATTGTGTTTTGTGTGGATTTGGTTTGAAAGCTCCATTTCTTCTGTTTTTAGTGGTGACATAACTCTAAAATATGAATTTTGTGCATAACAGGTTAGTGGAAAAATTGAAAGCTCTGAAGGGTTTAGGGGCTCGATTGAGATAGATACACGGATATTTGGATCTTGTTGTTGATTGGAGGCTTCCACTTAACCATGAAATTTTGTACCATCTGTAGGTATGCAAAATTTCTCTACTTACAAATTAATTCTTGATCATAAATGTTCTAAATGATATTAATGCTTCAAACTTAAGATTCATTTCATTGTTATAAAGCTAAAAATGTTATACTTTGCTATACATTCAAGCATTCTTTTCCCCCCTACCCTTTTCTCTCTCCCCCCTCCTTTTAAGAATTTCCTTTTTCATAAAAGATTCACATTTCTATCTCATTTACACAAATTTATCTGAAGCACTAGGAGTGAATAAAGATATGTAAAAGATGATGGATTATGTCTAAACAACAACTTTCCATCTTATAGCTAATTAAATCATTAATGTTTGAATAGTTTAGAGCTCGAATAATGCTTGTATATGCATGTGTAGCAATAAGGGAGCCTATGTGAAGATTAAAATTTAAAACATCACTTTGGTATTTTTCCTTGGGCAGTGAAATGATATTTTGAGTAATACAAGCCTACACACACATTGATATTTTTCAGCATTGCATTGAGGAAATTTTTTTCTCTTATATCTACCCTAAGCTAGACATGGAGGTATATAATATTGGTTTCTAGGTTTTTTCTGTAAGTAATTAATTTCACAAAGGAAGACTAAAATCTTCTTAATGTCCCATGTTAGGTGTGAAAGCATATGAATCACTTGTTGAAGGATCCATTTTGTATTCATCCAAAAAATGGTTTGTTTTTTTTTTTATGTTTCTTGCATGCATTTTTTTAGGCTCTAGAGATGTAGCTTAGCTCTTTCCTTTGCACTTTTCATCTATTCTGATGATTACAGTAGATTGTCCTCATAATTTTTTATCTAGATCTATTTGTAACCTTATTTTCTACCAATCAATTTGCAAACCAATTACCTATTAAGGACCATTTCACTAACTTGTAGTCATCCATTATTTCATATGTTGCAGGTTATGCCTGTGTTCCAATAAATCTTGATGATTGCGAGAACTTTAATCCTACAAGTGTACCCAATCTTTCTCAAGTAAAAGTCTTACCTTATTTTATAGTATTTTAAATGGTTAATTGAAGGTGATTATTTAGATCTGAGATAGTTGAACCCTGGAATAAAATATGGTATTACATGGGAAGTATAATAATAAAATTGGGATCCATTGAACACAAATTATGAACATAATTTACTGGACTATGAATAGTGTTACAATTATAATTATTTCTCCTTTACCTACCTTTGCATTAATGAAAAAAGATAGTAGATAGTGGAAGTTCATTACATGTCTCATGTACATGTGTTAGTATTTTAATTTTGTTTAAGTTGTTCAAGAGCTTGATTAGGTCAAGAATATGTTCTACAAGATCTATTCTCTTGACACTACTTAGCATTTTCCCTACACATTTTCTCTTCAATCCAGATGTTTCTTAACTCCTTCCCCTGTTAGCCCTTGGTTGTTCTCAAGTGTAATGATTTTTCTATGCATCTTGTAGTTTGCATGTATGATCAATCATCTCTTATGAAGCATGGATAACCTTTCATCGAATTGTTGTTGTGATTAGACAATTACCATTGTGAGAATAATCATTTAATTTGTATGGAAGTAAGTATTTTTCATATTATTTGACTTGGTATTGTAAACTTGTCTTTGAAGGATTCTCTAGGGGGAGAAATAGCACTGTGATGATAGGTAGAGTTGTACAATACCATAAATCATTTGGCATTATCAATATATTGCTTATAGAATACTCTGTGCAATGACAATTGGTCTCAAATTCAAATATGAATATAAGTACATTATACACAAGAAGATGGTATCTATTCTATGATTTAAAGAACCCAAAAATAAGAAAATTGATAGGTTCCATCTATTTGCTTGCTCTTAGACACTTGCTTAATCAACGAGACCCTCAGAATGTCTTGCTAATAACCAGAAGTGTTCAAAACTCTTGAAGAGGTCAAGTCAGTGTGACATTGGATCTGTCTTTTCGATGGAAGTCATCGGCAAGACATGGACTATATGAGTGATTTTTCTATCCTGTGCTGATGATTGATCTCCCACCAATGGGTTGGCTTCAGTGGTCATCACCAAGAGTCTCCATGATGACATGGTGTAGGTCTATTTAAAACTCCAAAAGAGGTTAGATCAGTGTGACATTGGATCTGTCTTGCCGACGGAAGTCATCAGTAAGACATGAACTATCAAAGTGAGTTTTCTATCCTATGTCGATGATTGATATCTCACCAATAGGCTAGATTTTATGGTCATCACCAAGAGTCTCCGTGATGGTACATTTCAACAAAAAAAATTTATAAAAAATTTGCATTGTTTTGTTGCAATTTCAACAAAGTCCATCGAAGAATCACTGAAAAGGTTCGACAAAGTTTCTATAGTTGCGACAAAGGCTTCATCATAACTCCTTTCCCATTTCATTGAAATGGCGACAAAATTCTGGTGCTATTTCGATGCTTCAGAAGAGCCATTGCAATTGCATTTTGGTTATAATTTGTCAGTGGATACACGAAGTTGTTGTCGATATTCCAATGAACATCTGAGTCATTTTATGATGCCGATGACCAATGAATCTGCACTGTTATTTCAATGTTTAATTCATTGGTAGAATTTAGACGAAGAAATGGTGACAAAAAATCTTTCGTCAATTAGTCGATTTTCTGAAAAATGTTTATTGAACGACTGACAAATGTTTGTCAAAAAATGGAGTCAAATTCAGTAGTGTCCAGTATTTATTTCCTATGGTCAAAGTCCATCTTCCACATATCCACTAGCTAGTGATCATCCTCTGCGAATGCAAGCTCCTCTTCCCATGTTTTTTGAGGTAGCTTGAGGATGGCTTCAATTTTAGGGTTAGTGGACCCATATATCCCCGGGAAGTTAGTGCAGAACTTCCTCGTGCCCTATAGTTATTTTTGTACATACAAGAATTTATTTGCTATCGTGGCAACATGATTAATGCCCATGTTTCTAGCATACAAGACCTATTGGAACCAATCCTCTGTAGTTTTAGTCTAGCTCTTTCTTTTGTCGTGTTTTTCAATTTACTCCTTGGACAATAGCTGTGGTGGAGTCGAGGATGTCGTGGGAAGTTCCTTCATGGATGACCATTGCTAAATATAGTCGGTCAAATCATCCACCTGTGCCTTCAGTTCTTCTTTTGAGATCTTGTCCTGGTTCATTTGATGCACCACCGTGGCAACTAACTCCTAGATGTGATCAATTTTCTACTCTCTTGAAGTAGTTCCTAGGTCAAGGGTGGAAATGTTATAGCTCACCCCCTTTTTGTTCACCACTAGGGTAGTGATTTGTACGGTCCTAGATCTAGAAGAATCCAATGCCAGCTTGGATCTAACTTTAGGCTTCATTTCTTTCTTTTTTCCTATCTGAGCTTGAGCCAAGATGGCCTTGAGTCTTTCCTTGGGATCTCTGGGAGTCAGAGTCTTCTTCTCTAATTTCTTTTCTAGCCACTCAGGCATCTAAGACTCTTCCTTGGGTGATTCATGATCACTTTCTTCTTCACTCCCCTTGAATTCAAGCTCTTTATCACCTGGAGCCTCTCGCTTCATCCTTGTATCTTCTTCTTCTTCATCGAAGTCCCAGATGAGCACCATGTCTTTGATGGGAGACTTGGTGGGTGTGCATTTCTTGGGGATGTCCTCTTCTTTGTAGATATTCTCCTCTTCTTCAACCTCATGCTCATGTTCCTTAGGATTTTCTTCCTCTCTATGAGGCTTTATCACAGGCTTTCCTATCTCAAACTATTCTTTAGGTTTATCCTCTTCTTTATTCTCCTCTTCCTTGTGTTGAGGTGGCAAATCTTGCTCTTTCTTTTCTTGTTCTTCTTGTTCTACCGAGAGAGGTATTTCTTCATTAGGATTAGAGCGTTCTTCTTGTTCCCTAGTTGGAGGTTGAGTGTCTTCCTCCATTTTGTCACTTGGTTCCTTTTCTTCCTTATAAGGTGACTTTTCTACTTCCTCTTCAACATCTTTAAATTGTCGAGTCAACTCCTCCTCAAGGTCTACATCAAAGGTCTCTACAATGTACTTGGTGCTGGCATCTTCTTCTTCATCACTCTTTCAAAGGGAGCAAGTGGAGATTTTGGTTACTCAGCCCCTATCTCTTCCTCTCCCTCATAAAGTGGATCTTCCTGAATGGGAGGCATCTCCATGACACTACATGATCTCTTATGCTTTTTGGAAGGTTCACCTTTTGAAGCCTTTCTAGCATACACCTTAGGATTGGGTTGTTTCTCAACAACCTCTTTTCTCTTTCTTGATCTGGTGGGCGAAGGAGATTGAGAGGCTTCACCTAATGGGTTAGCAACTACCCCACTACCTATTTCACTTGGCTCATTCTCAAGCGCCTCATTGGTCAAAATGACCCCTTATTACTTTAATTGGGAAATTCACCCATCAATCCACTATTTTGTCCAAGCCTCGACGGGCTTGGTTAGAATGTCAAGGTCGTCAACCTCTTGTTCATCCCAGTCAATCAGTGGCAATAGGAGATTGGAAACTGCATTATACCAAGGATCCATGATGGTGCTTTCATCCTCTTCCACTTGGTCCGGTACAGGGAATAGATTGACCTTCTTTACAAAATACGTGGTCATTCGCATATAGTGCCTCATCCACACTTCATTAAATCATCTTTGTAACTAGCCCAAAAATATTCTACACTATGTAGATGGGCGTATTCAGGTCCAAGTGCTTTCTTGAGATGGCCATAGAGGTCCATCAATGGTCGGGTGCTATGGAGTCTTAAATAGTATTCTGCCAGTTCTTTCTCTAAATTATTGGGACACTAAGAAGTATGGAGCTCATATAGCCCTTGGTCGAAGGAGAGGAGATAAGGAATCATTGCTCTATGTTTGCTGCTCAAAAGGGCGTGTACATGTCAGTTGTTGAGAGACCTCTAATAGTATTATCTGGTCATTAGGATATCGGGCCAGCTTGTTTGGTCTTTCTTAGAAGCCTTCGGTACAGATGTATGTGAACTTTGGAAATTGTATGAATAAGAAGGAAAACTATTGAAGGAATGCATAGGCACTATGGGAGACTCCTCTCTTAAAATCTTCCCCAAGTAGTCTGATGGTATGACCTATGAAAGTTTCATTGACCCTACAATACTCCCTCTTGAATTTTCTGAATTGTAGTTGAGGGTACTTATCATAAAATTTCAGCTCCCTACCTGGTTCCTCATCCGAAGCTCTATGCAAGCCTCTATATTGTGTCCTCTCAGCCAATGAATAGACCAAGTAAGAGGTCATGTAAAATTTAGAAGTTTTCTTGATAGCCATAAATTGCTCATGGAAGCAATCACTGATTATTCCTACCCAATAGAACATTGCCTCACCTTGAAGGATCTCATCAATAAAGTAAATCATCCACTCCTAGAAGAAGGCTGTTGTTGGAAGGCCCATCACTTTGCTCAACAATGTTACTAGGTCATGATAGTCTTCATAAAAGTCATTGTGAAAGAGCTCTTGGGGAACGTTTATAGCACTGCCCTTCTTCTCTTTCAACCAATGTTGATTTAGAAGCTTTTTGTATTTTATGGGGTTTTCGTCCCACATTTCCTTGCAATCATTTATGGTTGGTACTTCAATCTCCCCGAAGGTAGGGATATGGAAAGTCTTTGTTATTTCCTTGGTGGACATGTTAGCTAAAATATTTCTATCCCTGTCGACTATTGTTCTGGTCTCTTGTTGATATGCCTCCCTGTAGGCCATTACTAGTTTAGGCGTTGCTTTTCCCAACCCACTGCTTCTGATAAGTCTTGCATTCTTCATGGTAGGGTTGATTCTAAATCTTTACTTGAACTCATTGATGTTTATATGTCCAATGTTTGTGTCTGCAACCTCCTTCTAGGTTTAGGTGACTTTAGATTTTAGGGACTTTTCCCCTTGGAACTAATACTTCATCTGGTCCTTATCTTCTTTTCCACAGGATGCCTTAGTTTTCTTTCCTTTTGCTTTCTTCCCAACCACCCCCAAAGGTCTTGCACCTGATTCCATATATCTTGCGAGAAAAAGAGAGGTGAGCATATTTGAGCACGAAAACATGGAAACCTTAGTCAAATCCCTAGAAATAGAGTTAGACTAGATAATTGAACATTTGAGAAATCTAACATATAATCTAGATTGTCATTAGCAGTTAATAAGAGGGAATTTGGATGATACGGGCCCTAGGGGTCAGACTTCCCTAGCCTAATGGCTATTTTAGAGTTGCTGCAGGAGGGATGAAAATCAGGGCACAACAGCCCACCTGTCCCGACCCTCCTTCAGATTTGGCCACTTTGAGGAGTCCACTAAGGGGAGTTCCCTATTTTAACATGTGGGTCGAAGTTAATTTCGTGATTGGAGGGAATTTGGGTCACCTTTTAAGTGGCCAAAATCAAAGAAGAGCTTCGCCATTTGAGTTTTTCAATTCAAAATGGCTCTGGTAGGATGACATTTTGAGGGAAGAGTTACGCCAAGTAGAACCCACAATAATGGAAGGCGGTCGATATTATACCTTGACATTTAGGCATCTCGGTTTAGAGGGGGCAGAAATTCGTTGGGCGATGTTGAAGGGTCAAGTTGATAGGCGGGGATGCGCCAAAGAAAGGTCATTGGGATGTCGGTGATGGGCCATTACAACAAAATGGACCTCATAACCTAAATGGTGGATGGCCCGTTGGGCAAAGCAGCAGAGACAAGGTGATGAGTGGCGATCGAAATCCAGAAAGAGTAGAACCGTCGAAGCTCCATGGACGCCCCGGTTTAAGCACTAAGGAAAACACCAAATGGGAACCCCCCAAGACTAAAGACTTGGAAAATTTTGAGGGGGAAAAAAAGGTCAACTTAAAATGACATCCCTAAGAGCTTACTGACCATCTTGAACACCAAATAGGGGGCACACAAAAAACAACAAAATGACCTAGAAGTGAAGGAAAGAGGGTCCACATTCAGAGAGCGAGGGTGTGTGCTAGAGGAGTACAAAAACAACCAAATCCCACTCCCACTTGGATGTGCTTGAGCATTCTAGGTAACTATAAAATAGACCTTAACCATGACTAGAATACTCATTCCTTGGATCAAATAGAACTCACTGTAGCATCCACCTTCGTAGACTCAAACCACACAACACATCAAGTCCCCCACCCACCCTATCTAAATACCCAACATGACCTTTCATTTGAACAAAATAAAACTCTGGATTTAGTGTTGTCCGGACTTGATGAGCCATAAATGTGCTCATAGTTTGGATGTTATGATAAACTTTTATTGCCTTTACTTTTGTTATTTGTGGTTGTTTAAAACTCTTTTGAAACCTTTTATGGGGCTATCCTATAGCAAAACACTTTCATATTCTTGTAGCTTATTGTGTTGACTTGACTACATTTATTACCCTGTTGACTCCCTAAATGACTGGTATATCGCATATAGTTTTTGAATGATGAAATAGATTTAAATGTGTGATTAATGAACGGATATTGTGTATGTGTCGTACGCCTTTTCTTTTGCATCTGTTACCTTGTGTTTCATAGGTTGTTGAAGAAGTATGATCAAGTCAAGCGTAGCCGATCTCGTCCTTGCAGTAAAGTCTATTTCCTGCACGACTTCGAGGAAGCTCTAGCGAAGACTCTTTGACCGAAACCATTGGGAAAGATTATTTTAATGACAGTCAATCTAGAAAGAGTGGAGCACTAGATTCTCTTCGAATCGGGTTGAATGCATAAATTCATTTATGAAGTTTGTTCCTTGATTCTAGGATACCCTTTACTTCCACGTCTTTCTTTGATAGGGTTAGTTAGTTAGTTGCTCTCCTGATTTTAAATAAAGTTCTCCTCCTACATGAGAAAAAAAGGAGATGATAGTTAGAGTAAGATAGAAGCATAGTGATAGAAAGTTAACAGATACCATGTAAGAGTCAGTATGATAATAAAAAGTAGAATCTGTTTGACAAGAGATAGAGTTTGTTGTTAGTTTCTATATCAACAAAGCAATGTATACCATTTTGTTTTTCATAAATAAAGTTTGATGAAGTTCTGAGTTTAGCACCTATGTAATCAGTAGATGCTTGCTAAGGGGGCCCACTTAGTAAGTATCTGTAGCTAGTTAGTAGTTTTCTTTTCTGTTGATCATCAGTTAGCTTTCATCTTTGAAGTTTTCATACAAACTCAGTCTTGTATTGCTCCTGCAGCATAGGGAGTCCATCCCTATGCCTGTTCCTACAGTATAAGGCTAGTTCATAGTTTGTGTTTTAGTTGTAGTTGTTATGGTTTCTATTTTAATCAAATCATAGTTGAGTTAAAAGAACTTTGCATTACCTTCCTGTAGTGTAGATAGAATTCATTTCAAGTATTTATATCTGTTAAATTTTGACTGAAACTAGTTCTTAGTGCATATATTGTGTTGCTCCATTTAAAGTATACGTCCCCTAGTTTGACAAGTAAATGAACGTCCATAGAGAGATATTAGTCACTTGTTGGAATGTCCAATTCCCAGGAAGGGTTTTACTATGATTTTCATATCCTTTTGTGGGCACGACCATTTTTGGCACCGTTGCCGGGGATGGCATCAAGCTAAGGATTTGTCAGAAGTCATTTTTAGTATTACTTTAATTTGTTAGTAAAAAATTTTCAAAATATTTCAAACTACCATTCATCATATTGCATGCATAGAAGAAGAGACGCACTGGGAAGGTTCCTCCCTAAAAACCTATTTGTTGAACTGCCATTTAACCCAGCTAATGAAGAACCTGAGGAAAATCCATTCGCTCTATTATTCTAGCAACCAAACATGGCAAATAATCTACCTAATAATCCACCTCATGCTTTTGAGTTTCCTATTGTTCCCCAGCAAGATACTAACAATCTTAAAAATATTCCCTCTTCATTGCTTCCCAAGTTTTATAGCCTAGTTATGGAGGACCCAATAACTTTTATGTTTGAGTTTGATGTCCTTTGTCGTAGTTATGACTACAACTCAGACGCTCATAAACTGAAGTTATTTCCTTCCACCTTGAAGGAGGGAGGTCTCAGATGGTTCATGAGTCTAGGAAGAGGTGTTGTTGATAGTTGGGCAGCCATGCAAACGAAATTTCTTGAGAAGTATAAAGAATATTGTAAGAGTGCCAGTAAAGGTGATGACATATTCCAAATTCAGCAGAAGGAGGATGAAAGTTTAGAAGATTATATTTCAAGGTTCTTGTTTTCACTAAAAAGGAACTCAAACCATACTCTCAATGAAGACTCTCAGAAATTACTCTTCCTAAGGGGAATCAGTGATTCCTATATAGACGCCCTAGACCTGATGGGAGGAGGTGATATAACCCAACTACCTTGGGATGATATAAAGAAAATATGTCTTAACTACTCTCAAGCAATAGTTAAGAAAGGTCGAGGTCATCATGCTACAGTGGGGAAGTCTTCTTCTAGTGGAGTTCTCGGATGGAGATAACAAACTTTCTATCTAACTTCAAGCACGACATCATTAATAATATGGCTACACAACTGGACACTATGCAAGCTCGGAAGAAACATGAGGAAGCTAAGGTAGTTTTGGCCAAGTTCTGTCCATACTACAGACAGAAGAAGCGTGACTACAGATGCAAGATGGTGGCTAATTTAGAAGCTAAGCAACTACCTACTGACTTCAAGCTAGTAGAAGGTGATGATGATCAAGTGTTCTTTGTTGCACAAAGGAGACCATGGGCCCAAAGATAAGGTATGCCTCAATATCCTTTAACTTTTGGTAATCCTTATTCTAGCTATAATAACCAACAACAACATGCATATGGACCACCACCACCCTGGAATCCACCTCAACCAAGTTGGCCTAATTATCAAACCCCGCAATGGAAATCTCCTCAAGGAGGTTGGTAGCAGCCACAAGGACAATGGACCCCACCTTCAGGTAATTGGCAGCAGAATCCTCAATGGAGGGGTCCTCAACAATGGCAAAACTAGTCCCCTGGATTCTTGCAGCTTCCACAGCCTCAACCATAGGCCCTCATGCCACCTACTACAGCAACTGCCACAAATCCTAGCCCTCTAAAGCAAATGCCTATGCCTGCCCAGCCATTGCCAAATCCTAATAATAAGCAACAACAGCAGCCACAACATCCTACGTATCTTGCCGAAGCCAACCAATATCAAGCTTATGCCTTAACCGTTAATGACATCCATTTGAGGTCTGGAAGCACTTTACTTGCTCCAAAACTGCCTCTAATTACTGAAATAGCAGATTCTCCCCTTGAAGAATCTACTACACCTATTGATCCTACTGAGCATATGCCTATACCTGATACAGTTTCTAAGGAGCCTATTTTGCAAAGCCAAGACAAACCACCTTTTCCTCAGAGGTTGCAAAGTACTGCATTTAAATCCATGGAAGAACCCACTTTTGACATTTTGGATGAGCTCAAAAATGTACAAATTCAAATCCCCTTATTTCAGGCTATTAAAGATGTTCCCATTTTTGGAAAAGCTATTAAAGAGGCCTGTTTGAAGAAGCCTGGATGGAAGAAAAAGGATCCCCAAACAATTCATGTCTTAGGGAAATTGGCTGATATAATGTTGGGAAATGTAGTCATCCCAAAGTATATTGACCCTGGAAGTCCTATAGTGCAGATACATATAAATGGCCAAATTGTAAAAAATGTTTTGATTGACTTAGGTGCTACCATTAATGTCATGACAAAGCATACTATGGACTGCTTGAACATTTCAAACATTAGGTCTACACCTACAGTTCTGCAGCTTGCAGATAGCTCCACAGTTGAACCTGATGGAATGGTGAAAGATGTAATTGTCACTCTTGAATCTTGGGAGTATCTAGTTGATTTCATAATATTATCAGTTAAGGAAACTTTAGGAGGGTATCCAATTATCCTTGGTAGACCATGGTTAGCAACTGTTGATGCTTTTATAGGATGTCATTCTAGAGATATGACCATTTCTGATGGACAGTCCACAAAAAAATTGGATTTGTATCTACCTGCTAGACCTCAACCAGATTTGTCCCAACCTGTTTGGCCAGATATGGGGGAAGAAACTGAAGAATCCAATTCGTTGGCTTAATTAATGATGCTTCAAAATGATCCATTCTCACAACTTCAGAATGAGGATGCTTTTCTTTTTCAAATTCTGCAGTTTAACTCTGATACGGATAGTTCATCTAATCCAAATGGCAGTCATCTACAATGTTTCTTGTAGCAACCAAATTCTAAGAGTTCACTGCCTAAACTTCTAGCAATTTTTCATAATTTTCTTCCACAAGAGGTACAAACATCACCTGTAGATTCTATGAGTAATCTCACTAAGCAGATAGAATTGTCTCCAGGTCACTTTTTGAATATCAATAGCAAGCTGTTACAGTTTCAACAGGCTGACTTATTAAAAATGCTACAAGATCAGCATAAAGCTTTTGCATGGGAATATGGGGACATGCAAGGAATAGATCCTCGAATTTGTACTCACATGATCTATATCAAAGAAGATTGTTTACCAGTTAGGCAGCCTCAAAGAAGAGTAAATCTAGCACTTAGAGAAATAGTGAAAAATGAACTTCAAAAGTTGCTTGATGCTGGTTTTATTTATCCAATCTCTGACAGTCAATGGTTTTCTCCATTAGTTATTATCCCCAAGAAAGGTGGAAAATGGAGGGTGTGTGTAGATTACAGAGAATTGAACAATGCCACTAAAAAATATCACTTTCCACTACCTTTTGTAGACCAAGTACTAGACTCACTGTCTAGCAAAAGATATTTTTCCTTTTTGTATGGTTACAGTGGGTACAATCAGATAAAAATTTCCCCTGAAGATCAAGATAAGACCACTTTTACCTGTCCATGGGGAACATTTTCTTAGTCAGTCTTTCCTTTTGGTCTATGCGATGCACCATCAACATTTCAGAGAGCAGTAATTAGTATTTTTGCTGATATATCTCATGACTGTATGGAGATTTATATGGATGATTTCACTACCTATGGAGTTACATTTGAAGAAGCACTGGTGAATTTAGAAAAAGTATTAAAAAGGTGCAAAGAAAAAAATTTGTCTCTAAACAGTGAAAAATATTTTCTAATGATGGAAGAAGGTATTGTTCTAGGCCATCATATTTCAAAGAATGGAATTCAGGTCGACCCTACTAAAATTGAAGTTATTCTAAATTTATAAACTCCTGCAAAATAAAAGGATGTCAGAAGTTTCCTTGGCCATGCAAGGTATTATAGAAGGTTTATAAAAGATTTCAGTAAAATTTTCAGCCCACTTTATGCCTTGTTAACTAAGGATTCTCAATTCGAGTGGACAAAGGCCTATGAAAAATCCTTCTTGCAACTAAAGGACTTGCTTACTAAAGCTCCTATTCTTCAAGGTCCAAAATATAATTTTTCTTTTCATATGATGCCTCTGATTTTGGTATAGGAGCAGTCTTAAGTCAAAAAGAAAATTCAATTGAGCATGCTATCTACTTTATCAGCAAGAACCTTCAAAGTCCTGAGCTCAACTATATGGTTATAGAAAAGGAATTGCTCGCAATAGTGTATGCTTTGAATAAATTTAGGCATTATATCACAGGTTATCAGATATTTGTCCATACTGACCATACAGTAATCAAGTATCTGGTGAAGAAACCTACCATTTTTGGTAGATTAGCAAGATGGCTCCTATTGTTACAAGAATTTGACATTACAATCATTGATAAACCAGGAAGAGCTAATGTTGTAGCTGACTTTTTATCAAGACTTTAATTAGCTGCACCAGTTGAACACGAGGTCATTAATGATAGGTTCCCAAATGAACACTTGTTTTCTATTGCTGCACATACACCATGGTATGCAAACATTGCCAATTATCTAGCAACAAGCAGAATACCAGACCACTTTTCTCCAAAAGAAAAAAAATTGTTATTAGAGAAAAGTTTTAACTTTTCATGGATTGTAAATTGTCTGTTTTATACTGGACCTGATTAAGTAATGCGAAGATGTGTAAGAGAAGATGAGACTTATGATATCTTGCATGCTTGCCATGATGAACCATGTGGGGGACATTTTGTAGCAAAGAGAACATCAATGTAGATTCTTACAACAGGGTACTACTGGCCAACATTACACAAGGATGTTGTGGCCTATACAAGGAAATGTGACCGATGTCAGTGTATGGGAAGACCAATCAAGTCAGATGAAATGCCACTATACCCACAGGTAATAGTCACCCCTTTTGATAAATAGGGAATGGATTTTGTGGGACCAATTGATCCACCATCAAATGGCAATTCATACATTCTAGTTTGCACGGACTATGTAACAAAGTGGGTTGAGGTAAAAGCTATGACTCATGCTCGAGATAACAAGGTTGCTGAATTTCTGTATGAACAAATTTTCACTAGATTTGGAGTTTCCAAAGAGCTTGTAACTAATCAGGGAGCTCAGTTCACATCGAATCTGATCACTGCACTAATCAATGACTATAAAATCAAACATAAGAAGTCCAACCCCTATCACCCTCAAGCCAATGGTTAGGCGAAGGTAACAAACAGGGAAATTGAGGCAATCCTAACAAAGATAGTGCAACTCTATAGAAAAGATTGGAGCAATAGACTTCTTGAAGCAATTTGGGCCTACAGAACTACATGGAAGACAACAACTGGGTTTACACCTTTTGAGCCACTTTATGGGAAAACAACCATGTTGCCCATAGAATTTGAGCACAAACTTTGAGAGCTCTTGAACTCAATATGGAAATATACGAAGCACAAAGGAATGTCTCCTCTGACTAAATGCTTTGGGCCGAAATGAGAAAAGCCATTCTGCGGCATACAAGAAAGTAGTCCAAACGACGAAAAGAAATGGTATATGATCAACACATTAAAAAATTCTACTAGTGATTGGGCTTTGTTATATGATTCCAGATATCAAGAAAACCAAGGTAAGCTCACAACACGCTGGCTTGGTCCCTATGAAGTTGAGAATGTGTTTGACAACGGAGCTGTACAGCTGGTGACAATTGATCCAGTCCGTTTCAAATTGCTAGTTAATGGCCACCAACTTTGGTTGTACCATAAACCAGTCTCAAAAGAAGAATTCATGCAATAGTTCATTGAGTTTCCTCTCACTACTCTTCTTGCAGCCAAAGTCTTTAGCCTTTCTCCTGCAGCTTCATTGTAATTTTGAAAAGCATGCTCATAATAAAGGTTTCTTTTTTTAAAAAGGAAACCCTTTTTTTTTCTCCATTCTCATTTATCACCCCATCTCACTTCTTTATCTTCCATCCATCCATTCCATCCATTCATCTCATCTGCCCACGTCATCCATCCACTTCATCCATCCACATCACCCTTAATTATGATATCATTCCCAACTGTCAACTCATGCAGACGGCATCATCTTTCTTCACACGTACAAGCAATTATCAAAGGTACGCCATATATTTTGTTATTCCATATTTGATTTATTTTATTGTATTCATTTACTGCTATGACAGTACCAATCATTATTACTCGATCTCTACCTATTCTTTAGTACATGTGAGGACACATGTCATACTCTAAGTAGGGGGTGGGGTAATCCACCTTTTAAAACCTGTCTTTTCGCCACTGCCATAACTGCACAAATAACCTTTCTTTATTATTTTTCTAGTACTTTCCAAATATAATTGCATGTCCTTTTTATTGCATGTTTTTCTTGTAAACTACGATTAAAACTGCTTGTTCAAAAAGTTCATTTTTGGAAAAGAAAGAAATGTGACGGCACAACAGAAGAAAAATCAGAACAGAAAGGGAAACAGAGAATTTGAATTTTCAGCAAGGAATTGAGTTTAGCTAGGGGAAAACTGTGCTAATGTGGCCCCTTTATCCTCACCAGGCTACAAATATTAATGATGATTTAGAAGACCATAGGTATGAAAGGTTCCAGGATTTTAGAGGATTTTATTACAGGTTTGGAACTCCATTTCAGAGTCATGCAACAACCACTAATTTTAGAGAAACCACCAGGAAAGTTAATGCTGGAGAACCAGCATTAGGCTAAGTAGGGGGTAGTGATGAGCCCAAAATGTGCTCATAGTTTGGATATTATGATGAACTTTTAATGCCTTTAGTTTTGTTATTTGTGATTGTTTAAAAATCTTTTGAAACCTTTTATGAGGATATCCTGTAGCAAAACATTTTCATATTCCTGCAGCTTATTGTGTTGACTTGACTACATTTATTACCTGTTAACTCCCTAAATGACTGGTATATCGCATACAGTTTTGAATGATGAAATAGATTTAAATGTGTGATTAATGAATAGATATTGTGTATGTGTTGTACACCTTTTCTTTCACATCTGTTACCTTATGTTTCACAGTTTGTTGAAGAAGTATGATCGAGTCAAGCACAACCGATCTCAGCCTTGCAGTAAAGTCTATTTTCTACATGACTTCAAGGAAGCTCTGGCGAAGACTCTTTGATCGAAACCGTTGGGAAAGATTTTTTTAATGACAGTCAATCTGGAAAGAGTGGAACGCTAGATTCTCTTTGAATCGGGTTGAATGCATAAATTCATTTATGAAGTTTGTTCCTTGATTTTGGGATACACTTTACTTCCACGTCTTTTTTTGATAGGGTTAGTTAGTTAGTTTCTCTCTTGATTTTAAATAAAGTTCTCCTCCTGTGTAAGAAAAGAAGGAGATGATAGTTAGAGTAAGATAGAAGCATAGTGATAGAAAGTTAACAGATACCATGTAAGAGTCAATATGATAATAAAAAGCAAAATCCGTTTGACAAGAGACAGAGTTTGTTGTTAGTTTCTATATCAACAAAGCAATGTATACCATTCTATTTTTCATGAATAAAGTTTGATGAAGTTCTGAGTTCAACATCTGCATAATCAGTAGATGCTTGCTAAGTGGGCCCACTTAGTAAGTATATGTAGCTAGTTAGTAGTTGTTCTTTTCTGTTGATCATCAATTAGCTTTCATCTTTGAAGTTTTCATACAAACTCAGTCTTGTATTGCTCCTACAGCATAGGGAGTCCATCCCTGTGCCTGTTCCTGTAGCATAAGGCCAGTTCATAGTTTGTGTTTTAGTTGTAGTTGTTATGGTTTCTGTTTTAATCAAAACATAGTTGAGTTAAAAGAACTTTGCATTACCTTCCTGTAGTGTAGATAGAATTCCTTTCAAGTATTTATTTTTGTTAAATTTTGACTGAAACTAGTTCTTAGTGCATATATTGTGCTGTGCCATTTAAAGTATATGTACCTTGGTTTGACAAGTAAATGAACATCCATAGAGAAATATTAGTCACCTATTGGAATGTCTAATTCCCAGGAAGGGTTTTACTATGATTTTCATATCCTTTTGTGGGCCCGACCGAGACCTATCCTCCACCACTTACCAGGCACCACTAGAAATAATAGTTCAAGGAATTGCAGGAACTGGAAAGTCACACC
>VDFB02271358.1:734948619-735003399 GCA_007258455.2 Sequoia sempervirens | reverse complement strand
GGAGAAAGAATTCAGATGGGAAGGTATGCACAAGATGTACACATAGAAATAATGGGAAAAACGTTTGTCACTGATTTCATTGAATATAATGAATTAGAAGATGATGTTCTGCTAGGATTCTTGTTCTTAACTAAATATGAGCCTCTTTAGTTTTGGAAACATAAAATTTCATTAAGACATGAAGATGGTCAGATTGAAACCCTAGCATTAAAGATAATCAATCATAAATTTGACAATGGTAAGAAGAGAAATAAATAGGAATCAAGTAAAGAAATGGTAGAATAAATAATGGATGTATTCAGAGAAATTAGACAAAGATTTGAGACAGACTGTTGTAGTCTCAACCCATTACAATTCTAGTCTCAGGATCATGAAGAATGTGAAATATAGATTAGACCCGAATGCATGCTAGTCATTCCCCATGAACCTGCCTATCTCATGAGTCTTGCAAAAAGAAAATAAATGGATGAGCAACTCAAAGAATTGTTAGATGGGAAATTCATCAGGCCCAACAAAACCTCATTTGCTTGTCCAACATTTTTGGTGAATAAGAGGGTTGAACAAGTCAGAGGTAAAAATAGGCTTTGTATCAATTACAAACCAATTAATGATATCATTCTTCCTTTCAACTATCCCATTCCTCATAGTTCTGATTTAATAAGAAGGGATGCTAACAAGAAAGTTTTTTCCAAGTTTGATTGTAATTCAGGATTCTGGCAAATTAAGGTTAAAGAATTAGATAGATATAAAACAGCATTCTCAGTACAACAAGGATTTTATGAATGGAATGTAATTCCTTTTGGATTATGTACTGCTCCAGCATATTTTCAGTGGAGAATGGACCAGGCCTTAAGGCATCTCAAAGATTTTGTGTTGTTTATATTGATGACATTCTTATATTTTCTGACTCTATTCCTGATCATTTGCAGCACCTTGAAGCACTTTATGCAACACTAATAAAACATGGGATATGCCTCACAACAAAGAAGATGGTGATTGGAGAAAGCCAGATTGATTTCCTTGGCTTAAACTTGAAAAATGGCAGAGTACAACTTCAATCTCACATCCTTCAATGCATTAAGGAATTTCCAGACATTCTCCAAGATAAAAAACAAATTCAGAGATTTCTTGGGTGTTTAAATTATGTTTCACCCTTCTATAAATGTCTTGTTGAGGATAGAAACGCCATCTAGTAACACTTGAAAGAAGGAAAAATAGAATGGTCATTGAAAGCTACAAAAGCTGTTCAAAGGATAAAAAAAAATGCCAACAGTTTACCTCTTTACAAACCCCTTCTAATGATTTACCTTTATATTTATATACTAATTCTTCTGACAAAAAATTGTGAACATTATTTCTCTACTCTATCTAATGATATTTCTAGCGTGAGCTATGATGTCAATCAAGTTCATAAAAGTGTGAAGACAGTCATCTCCACATAACAACATCAAGATAGCTACCTTACACATCTTTATGACAATCACTATTTACATCACTCTCATGTTGTTTCTCTATTTACATCACTATTATGTTTATACTGATGAATTAAAGTGCATTTAGTGATGTTTAACGAGATTATTCTTTGAAACACACTTAAGTGGGGCTGGAAAGTGCATTAAGGGGTCATTTAAACATAATAAAGGGTCAAATTAGTAATGACAAGCCCAGAAAAGCATGAGAGTTTCTTACAACACTTTACAACACTTTTGAAATAAGGCTTGGTAAGGGGTAAAAAGAGGTTATTTAGGTGAATTCTCATGAAAGGGTCGTAGAAAAGTATGAAAATGGGTTACAACACTTCACAACACTTTTACAAGACATCCTAGAATTCTTAATGATTCACAAGGGTCCAAGACCTAATGTGAATGTGTTGGTCACATTACAACATTAAATCTAGGAAAAATCAAGCCAAAATCACCAAGAGGGCCTAAACATAAGAAAAAGTAGAAGCGTCATTTTTTCTTTGTCCACAACTAGCCCCCACTTTAGTGAGAGGATGAACCTGCTTCAAACTCACACTAAAGTAGCCAAACATGAAATCAAGAGGGGTTTCAATGAAATAATGCTAGCAAGATGAGACAACAATGATCAATAGGGATGATCAAGCCCCCAGGATGAAGATCCCATGGAAAACTAAACATGAGCACAAAGAAACATATATTATTGTATGCTTTCATGGCTTCTTAGTTAATATATGGGGAGATAGAGATAGATGGGGAGATGAAGAGAGAGAGATAGAGATATATGGGAAGAGAAAGAGAGATGGAGATATATGGGAAGAGAAAGGAAGAGAGGTTGGGATAGAGAGTTAATGGATAGGGGGGATATGGAGGGAGAGATGGTGAGAGATAGAGAGGGGGAGATAGAGAGGGGGAGGGAGAGAAAGGGATATAGATAGAAAGAGATATAGAGAGGAGTGAGAGGGAGAGATAAAAAGAGAAATAGAGATAGAGGAAAATGGGGTGATGGAGGGAGAGATGAGTGGAATGAGAGAGAAAGGGGGGGAGAGGGGAGAGATAGCAATAGAGGGGGGGAAGTGGACAGGGAGATAGAGGAATGGACATGGAGAGATAGCACACCAATATATCTCTATCTATTCATTCTTATCTCTTTATCTCTCTGCCTCTCTCTCTCTTTGTCTCCCTTTCTATTTGTATGTTTTTCATTATCTCCCTCTCTCTCTATATTTTCTTCCTATATTTATCTTTGTCTCCTTAAGTGTGCAATGGGTACATTGAAGAGGTCTTAAAGGAGAACTATCATATCTTTAATCAAATGCTACCTTGACATTATTTCCCTCAAGGACACATGCCATCATTGATTGTTGGACATGAACAACCAATAAAAATTTAGTTTTCCCCATCATATATTACTATATTAAATATATATATTATATTAATTATATTTTGTATTATATAAAAATATACTTATTATTAATTATTAATTATAATAATTTTATATGTATTTAATAATTTTGTTAAAGAATATAATATATAATTATAATAAGTTGAATAATTATATTATTTATTATGTAATATATAGCTAATATATACTTAACTATATTGTAGAATATTAAAACCTAGCTAAATGGCGCCAAAATTTTCAAATTTAATTAACATACTGTAAAGCCTAACGAAACCAGGTTGTAGTTCATCAAATCGGAGAAGTGAAAGGTCAATACCAGCATCGAGGAAGAGTTTGGAGTAGTGAAAACAAGGTCAATGCCAGTGCTGAGGAAGAGTTTGGAGTTAAAACAAGGTCAATACCAATGCTGACGAAGAGTTTAGAGTGAAAACAAGGTCAATATCAGTGCCGAGGAAGAGTTTGGAGGAGTGAAAAGAAGGTCAATACTAGCATTGAGGATGAGGTTGAGGGCACTCAAGGAAAATCAATGACCAAGGGGACATGAGTACTTGAATTTTGGCACCCCCATTCTCTTTAACTTGCAATTTTCATGCCTAGTTTCCAAAGATCTTCTTGTACATTGGCACCCCCATTCTCATAAAATGGTATAAGATAAGATAGAAAAAATAAAATAGCTTAGCCTTTCACATTTTTATCAACCAACATCAGGTCTTGGAAAAACTCCCATAATCTACCCACATCTTGGTTGAGGTCTAGGATTTCACCACATAGCCTTCATCGTATGAGTCTAAAGCAATTGTAGACTTAGCCCAAGTATAAGGTAGGCTAAGGTAGATCTAATGAATGGAAATAGAGGCATACAATTATTCTTTAATACATTCCACCACAAACATATGCAAGGTGTTGGTTTTTTTTACGGTAAGCAGGTTGATCTTCTAATCTACCTATGAAATTTCCAATTCCAATAAAGGGCAGCTCGAAGGACCTGGACCAATTGAAAAGGATTTTAAAGACCTCCTATACTTTGGGCTCTACAAGACCCAGGAGGGTGATCCATAAATGCACTTACAACCTCTTCACCATCATCATAAACAACATTAACAACAAAAAAATAATATCATTTAATAGCTCAACATAATAGGATATAATACCAAATAGAATTGGTTGTTTATCAATAATATCAACTATTTGGAGCATGAGATAACTACAAAAATGTTTCATAGTATAAGAGAGTCATTGATTCACAATTTGTAGCAAGATCTAGGTAAAGGAAAACAAATATTGAACCATACAAATAAGTACAACTTAGATCAGTGCCATATATCCATTGGAGGAGTCAAATTATAAGCATCTAAGGGTTTATGATAGGTTTAACACATAGCATATAAGACCCTTGATAACATTGCTTTACAATATCATCAATATGTACTCTAACCCAATACTACTTATCAAATCCTTGTACAGAACATATCTACGCACAATCCCATTCAAGAATTTTAATGAATTACTTGAAGTAAAGCTAATAAAAGAATCATATAGACCACAACAATGAGATGAATGAAACAACCCTTGATCATTTTATTCAAAATTTAGATATGCTTGTACAATGGAGAGACATGAGTTTGAATTAATCATATCAATTCAAATACCAATACTATCATAAAACATCAAATACCCATGAATTCAAAACCTACTACAAAATGACTCAAAACCTAAATTGTATTTTCCCTAAAACCATCAAACTTTACAATTTTCTCTACAACTTCTAGCCTCGACCAAAAATATCTAACTTTCTAACCCGTACTTCTGGCCTTGAAATCCTTATAGAAAAAGAAGGAGAAAACAAGCATCAGGCTAGAAAGCACACGTGTCACTAGCCAATTAGACCGCCTTGTGATATTCCAAAAATTTGTTACAACTGCAATCTCCTTGGAGAATCTTCTTGTTCATCATGACCACTGAGAATGGTTGATGTAGCAACAAAAAAATTCAAGAATTCCACGCCTAGACTGTCACCAAAAAACAAAAATGGAATTTGTTGTAACTGCAACATATGATTTGTCAACCGTTAGCAACCTACTCCTTTTCACTCTTCCTCAGTTAAATATACATTTACCCATTTCTGGTACTCTTCATCAGTTGGATAATAAAAATTGATCACCTCATTCACCTTGACACTATAAGGTTTGTACTTAACTACCACCTGATTTGCTTCTCTTTCAAAAGACTCCAAGAATGAGTTGGTGCTAATGATTTTGTCCATACAACTCACCAATAAATCATAATTTGAGTAATCACAAATTAATCTAATTTTATCATTGATGACCTCATTTTCCTGATCCTTCCACTATTGGAGTGACCTGATATCTCCCTGCTCATCAATTATGTCATGTAACAATGTGTTGTTCCAATCATCAAAGTTCTTCACCAACTCTCTGAACTTCCTACTCAAGTCATCTGGTAAGGTCTGAAAACCTTACAATGACTTAACAGACACCTAAGTAGGCTTTAATGACTTGGGCCTATTATTTATATCAAACCTTGAGGCTTTATACATTATGTGTAAATCATTGGCCCTAGGGATCCAATTTTTAATTAATGATAATACTACCTCCTAATCCCTATCAATATTATTTATAGCATCTAATAATAAAGAATATAAAGAATACACAGATGATAACCCGTCATCAACTTTCTCATTCAAATGCCTCAATACAGTATTAACAACCTCCCTTTGCTTTAAAAGTACTCCCTCCTCACTTACCTTGAAGGATGCCTGTAACTCTGCAATTTTGTGCATAAGCTGCTTCTTTGTAGGATCAACAAAGCATTCTATTTCTTCATCAATTAGCTCCAAAGTAGGGTTGAGGGAAGGATTTTAGCTGGGGGACCTCAGTGTAGAAACAATGGGAGATGCAGGAGGTACTGACCCTGATGTGGAAGGAGATGTTCTGATCCCTGGAGCACTTGATGTCTCCCCAATTTGCTTGTACTTTATTCTATCCACCTTAGTCTGCAACTCAACATTCATTTGTTGCATCTTGCTATATTCCTCAATTATGAAATTGTACTTCTCCATTAGGCTTTTCTTTTCAACCTCCTATCTTTCAGCAGTCTTTTGGGCCAATTTGGCCACATTTATAGTCAAATTAGTGGCCTTTGTGGTTGAGGTCTCTGAAGATCTCTTTATTACCAACCCTTCTCTTAAATTTGGGTTAATATCAGTAACATTTGGCTTTCTTCCTTGAGGGGCCAAAGCCCAAATTGCCAAGGTCTCATAATTTTCACTAAAGGAAGAATCTTGCAATGCTACCTTGACCTCTTCTTCATAATCTTGCAAGGGATATTTGGACTTCAAAATAGCGTTAAAAGCTACAACATCTGCAATGTCCCACTCAAGAAAAATCAATACACTAGCTTGATTTACCAATTTTCTCCCCTCCTCATGAGTGATGTTCTTGAATTCTTCCATTAATTCAACTCTCACTTCATCATCATTCTCCTAGTCACATCAATAGATTAATCATAATGTCACCTTGGGATCACATCACCATGAAAAACTTCATCCAATATCCTTATGAGTGCAGGTACCACCAAATAGGTATTTGTCAGATCTATCTTCCTCGAGTGAGGGAAATTCAGGAAGAGAAGAGGAAAGCAAGACATGTAGTATGTCTAAAAGAGGGAATTCAACTAGAGGTCAATATTAGAAGAAAAATTTCTAAATGCATGGATTTTTTTCTTGCTAAAGGGGGGTCATGTTCTTAAGATGATGAGAGCATAGGCGACGTTGAGGTTCCCTTAAGGTACAAACATCTACAGAAAAATGGGTACCCAAGGAACTTCGTCCAATAAACACTAATTTTTGTGTCAACGAGAGGATATATCGCATAGCGCCATTGTCATTACATGGTTTGGGCCTATTTTGTATGGATGACATAAAGGTCTATTACGAAAAAGTTACTAAATTGATGGAGTATGCCGGACCCCGTTACAATTACAAAGATTGGATGCAACTGGTTCGATAAACACGAAGTATGTGTAGGTATGTACTGTCAAAAAATTATATACAACTAAAAGATAAGGATAAAAATAAAGGAGTGGCTATGTACATTGATGGAAGGCCAAAAATATTAGGGAATATTGTAGGGTTCAAAAATAGTACATGACCTAGGTCAACACATAAGCAACCCAATTACATATTTGAGGCATGCGAGGGAAACTGTGTATTTGTGTGTGTGATAAAATCAATAACTATAGGGGAAGAGTTGCTAATCGATTACAATTTGAATCACTTAGGTACAAACAAAGTTACTATGGGGGTGGTACATACTATGTACCATTTTACCCAACCTCCAATTAATGACTCCAATATACCATTTTATTCTTATGTTTTTTTTCGTAAGTCTATTGGTTTCATTTCGGCAATATTTTTTTATATTTAATTTTTGTCACAGCAGGACATTGATCATATGGAGAAGGCTCCGACCCAAAGCACAGATCGTGATGTCTCTTCAGGTGCTTCTACCCAATAGGTTTACCTCATTGTAATTGTACAAATTAGATACAAGAAAAATGTTTTATTATTATGTTTTTTTCATAAGTTTATTGGGTTAATTTCGATAATGTTTTTAATATTCTTGTTGTAGTCGACTAATCGGGGAAAGGCACCAGCAGTAGATGGGAGCATCCATAGGGAGTTGTAGTAAATATTATGTGATGATGACATCTCTTATTCAACTAAACCTCTCGATATGATAAGGAAGACCCAAAAAAAATGTAATGAAGAAATCCTTAAGTTGTTATTCATAGTACCTCAAAAAATGAGATAAGAGAGAGGTTAAAATATTGAATGAGAGATCACAAAACTTGCAAGTAAGCTGTCATGAGGTATTTAATTATAACATAAGTTCATTCATGGTTTTATATTTTGTACTCTTTTATGTCGTGAACTAAAATATGTGTTGTTTTTACAGGATTTTTTGCATCCTCATGATGCTCCTGGCCATGATCAGGTTACTGCAACTACTGCTTGAGGAGTAGGGGTTGGTGCAAGTGTCCATCCTGATCTTCCTACGCATACATCACATCATCTGACCCCATCATCATTGCCTATATTCTCATCTGAAATGTCAGCAACACATACCATGCAGACATCTATTAGTGCACCCTCTGGTAGCGAACACATGCCAGAACATGCGTCAGGACATGTACTTGGGGATGCAGAGGCCACTAGTACTGGTGATATTTTAGCAGCATTTCCTAGATCTTCCTGTATTACTAGTATGGGGACATTTCTTTTCACATTTGTGGTGACCGAGGATTTTGTTCCCATAAAGATAGAGAAGGTCCCAGGTACTTTAAAATGTTTTAATTATTATTATATATAATCCAATTGAAATCTAGTTATTGATTGCTCTTTTTAGACTATTGATCCCATGATCATTTTGCAGGAAATGATGTTTTCTTATAAACATCTAAGTGATATTACATTGGAGCTCTTCGGGCCCACTATATATACATGGTGGAATGCCCAAAATAAAGATTTAAAAGATGAGCTCATTAACCATTTAGTTGTGTTGTTTGATGATAAAACATTAAACCAAACCAAGGTCCTTAAGAAAGTTGGTACTTGTCTAAAGTATGTGAGGGACCAATATAGGTCACATAATTTAGAGAAGAACAAAAAGTACGAGCGTCCCCCCATGATTTTAGAGAGGGAGTGGAAGGACCTGGTGTCAGATAGAAAGGAGAAGGCTGAAAAGAAAAAAGGAAAGACACCACGGGGCCAAGGAAGGTATGTGATACTATCGACAATGTAATTATATACTGATTACTCTTTCTTTTTACATAATCTAATGTATTTCAAACTTTTCATAGGTTTCCCGACACATTGAAGGAAACAAAGGCAAGACTAGAAAAACACAGGCAACACCAACTTGGCTCTAGTGGTTATATGAAATTAGCCACACAAATTGTAAGTATCGATAAATGAAATATTGTATCTAAATAATAAATTGAAAACAATTCAGGTTTTATCACACCATAGAAGAAAAATTCAAGATCTTATGCAAAAATGTAGGGCTTTGAATTCAACAAAGTTCCCATAGAATAGGACCTGAAGATTACCTTCTAGCAAGGCTATGGAGCTGTGGTTGAATGCCTAAGAGTCTTGACTAGGCAAACACAATCTCCCACTACATCCAACATGACATTGAAATGTAGCCTGGTGAGGGTGGAGGACAACTTGGAGATGAAGGTCATGGTGTGCATCCCAGTACTTTAGAGTATGTAGAGTGTGATCAACATGTTGAGCATGATCAGGCTAGAGAAGATCAGGAACATGATGTGGCCCCATCAGATAAAGAGGACCACTCTAAAGTTCTTTTAAACATATTTAATTGCAATTGGTGTATTAATTAATGTAACCTTTCGTGTTTCAACTTTAGAGCATGTAGAGCGTGATCAATGTGTTGAGCATGATCAGGCTAGAGAAGATTAGGAACATGATGTGGCCCCATTAGGTAAAGAGGACCACTCTAATGTTCTTTAAAATATATTTAATTTCAATTTCTATATTAATTAATGTATCCTTTCATGTTTCAACTGCAAATCAGGATTTAGAGGGTGTTCAACATGTTGAGCATGAGTCTATAACAGAAGTTTAGGAACATGATGTGGACCCATCAGGTAAAGAGAACCATTCTAATATTCTTTTAATTAATGAAATACTTGTAACAATAAAAATAAAACATATTAATTTTTCATTTCTTTGTTATTGCAGCAAACCTCCCCTTGCAATGACATCCACGTCGTGAGAAGACAACTAGGTGTACATTAAGATCATGAGCAGAGGACAGAACAAATAAAGGGGGGATAGAAGATTTAGAAAACGATAGTCCACTTCAAATTCTTTTATCTTTAAAAAAGAAACAAAAAAAGAAGTGATTGTAATCATATAATGAAAACCATATTTTTGATAATATGTAAAAACTGAAAGAATGAATATTATATGTTAATGAATGAATGTGAATATGTTAATTAATGAATGTTATATGTTAATGAATGAATGTTATATGTTATTAATGGATGAATGAAATTATAATGGATGAATGAATGATTAATGTTATATGATTGGGTATGGGGAATTGAGACTGATGTGAGGGGGGGGAGGGGCCAAATGGGATTCCACTGTCATGTGGTTGGCCTTGTTAAGTAGAGAATATTAAACTATTCTCAAAAAAAAGAGAATCTCAATAAGGTAATGCACTTTTCAATATAAGAAATGCACCATTTGAAGCATCAAACCAATATGCAAAGATGAAAGAAAGTGCTAACTTTTCACTATGGTGGTAGAAAAATGATTCTTTATACCCTGAATCCATGCTCTGCATCATAATTTGAATTTGTTTCCATTCCAATGTTCTAAGTTTAGTTTTTTTGTATGGCTTTGTATGAATACCACATTGTGTTTTGTGTGGATTTGGTTTCAAAGCTCCATTTCTTCTGTTTTTAGTGGTGACATAACTCTAAAATATGAATTTTGTGCATAACAGGTTAGTGGAAAAATTGACAGCTCTAAAGGGTTTAGAGGCTCGATTGAGATAGATACATGGATATTTGGATCTTGTTGTTGATTGGAGGCTTCCACTTAACCATGAAATTGTGTATCATCTGTAGGTATGCAAAATTTCTCTACTTACAAATTAATTCTTGATCATAAATGTTCTAAATGATATTAATGCTTCAAACTTAAGATTTATTTCATTGTTATAAAGATAAAAATGTTATACTTTGCTATACATTCAAGCATTATTCCCCCCCTACCCTTTTCTCTCTCCCCCCTCCTTTTAAGAATTTTCTTTTTCATGATCAGGCTAGAGAAGATTAGGAACATGATGTGGCCCCATTAGGTAAAGAGGGCCACTCTAATGTTCTTTAAAACATATTTAATTTCAATTGCTATATTAATTAATGTATCATTTCATGTTTCAACTGCAGATCAAGATTTAGAGGGTGTTCAACATGTTGAGCATGAGTCTATAATAGAAGTTCAGGAACATGATGTGGACCCATCAGGTAAAGAGAACCACTCTAATATTCTTTTAATTAATGAAATACTTGTAACAATAAAAATAAAACATATTAATTTTTCATTTCTTTGTTATTGCAGCAGACCTCCCCTTGCAACGACGTCCACGTCGTGAGAAGACGACTAGGTGTACATTAATATCATGAGCAGAGGGCAGAACAAATAAAGGGGGGATAGATGATTTAGAAAACGATAGTACACTTCATATTCTTTTAGCTTTAAAAAAGAAACAAAAAAAGAAGTGATTGTAATCATATAATGAAAACCATATTTTTGATAATATGTAAAAACTGAAAGAATGAATATTATATGTTAATGAATGAATGTGAATATGTTAATTAATGAATGTTATATGTTAATGAATGAATGTTATATGTTATTAATAGATGAATGAATAAATGTTATATGTTATTAATGGATGAATGAATGAATGTTATATGTTATTAATGGATGAATGAATGATTAATGTTATATTATTGGGTATGGGGAATTGAGACTGATGTGAGGGGGGGGAGGGGCCAAATGGGATTCCACTGTCATGTGGTTGGCCTTGTTAAGTAGAGAATATTAAACTATTCTCAAAACAAAGAGAATCTCAATAAGGCAATGCACTTTTCAATATAAGAAATGCACCATTTGAAGCATCAAACCAATATGCAAAGATGAAAGAAAGTGCTAACTTTTCACTATGGTGGTAGAAAAATGATTCTTTATACCCTGAATCCATGTTCTGCATCATAATTTGAAGTTGTTTCCATTCCAATGTTCTAAGTTTAGTTTTTTTGTATGGCTTTGTGAATGCATCCAAGTGGTGACATAACTCTAAAATATGAATTTTGTGCATAGGTTAGGGAAAAATTGACAGCTCTAAAGGGTATATAGGCTCGATTGAGATAGATACATGGATATTTGGATCTTGTTGTTGATTGGAGGCTTCCACTTAACCATGAAATTTTGTATCATCTGTAGGTATGCAAAATTTCTCTACTTACAAATTAATTCTTGATCATAAATGTTCTAAATGATATTAATGCTTCAAACTTAAGATTCATTTCATTTTTATAAACATAAAAATGTTATACTTTGCTATACATTCAAGCATTCTTTCCCCCCCTACCCTTTTCTCTCTCCCCCCTCCTTTTAAGAATTTTCTTTTTCATAAAAGATTCAAATTTCTATCTCATTTACACAAATTTATCTGAAGCATTAGGAGTGAATAAAGATATGTAAAAGATGATGGATTATGTCTAAACGAAAACTTTCCATCTTATAGCTAATTAAATCATTAATATTTGAATAGTTTAGAGCTCAAATAATGCTTGTATATGCATGTGTAGCAATAAGGGAGCCTATGTGAAGATTAAAATTTAAAACATCACTTTGGTATTTTTCCTTAGGAAGTGAAATGATATTTTGTGTAATACAAGTCTACACACACATTGATATTTTTCGGCATTGCATTGAGTAAATTTTTTTCCCTTATATCTACCCTAAGCTAGACATGGAGGTATATAATATTGGTTTCTAGGTTTTTTCTGTAAGTAATTAATTTCATAGAGGAAGACTAAAATCTTCTTAATGTCCCGTGTTAGGTGTGAAAGCATATGAATCACTTGCTGAAGGAACCATTTTGCATTCATCCAAAAAATGGTTTGTTATTTTTTTTTTATGTTTCTTGCATGCATTTTTTTTAGGCTCTAGAGATGTAGCTTAACTCTTTCCTTTGCACTTTTCATCTATTCTGATGATTATAGTAGATTGTCCTCATAATTTTTTATGTAGATCTATTTGTAACCTTATTTTCTACCAATCAATTTGCAAACCAATTACCTATTAAGGACCATTTCACTAACTTGTAGTCATCCATTATTTCATATGTTGCAGGTTATGCTTGTGTTCCAATAAATCTTGATGATTGCGAGAACTTTAATCCTACAAGTGTACCCAATCTTTCTCAAGTAAAAGTCTTACCTTATTTTATAGTATTTTAAATGGTTAATTGAAGGTGCTTCTTTAGATCTGAGATAGTTGAACCCTAGATTAAAATATGGTATTACATGGGAAGTATAATGATAAAATTGGGGTCCATTGAACACAAATTATGAACATAATTTACTGGACTATGAATAGTGTTACAATTATAATTATTTCTCCTTTACCTACCTTTACATTAATGAAAAAGATAGTAGATAATGGAAGTTCATTACATGTCTCATGTACATGTGTTAGTATTTTAATTTTGTTTAAGTTGTTCAAGAGTTTGATTAGGTCAAGAATATGTTCTACAAGCTCTATTCTCTTGACACTACTTAGCATTTTCCCTACACATTTTCTCTTCAATCCAGATGTTTCTTAACTCCTTCCCCTGTTAGCCCTTGGTTGTTCTCAAGTGTAATGCTTTTTCTATGCATCTTGCAGTTTGTATGTATGATCAATCATCTCTTATGAAGCATGGATAACCTTTCATCGAATTGTTGTTGTGATTAGACAATTTCCATTGTGAGAATAATCATTTAATTTGTATGGAAGTAAGTCTTTTTCATATTATTTGACTTGGTATTGTAAACTTGTCTTTGAAGGATTCTCTAGGGGGAGAAATAGCACTGTGATGATAGGTAGAGTTGCACAATACCATAAATCATTTGGCATTATCAATATATTGCTTATAGAATACTCTGTGCAATGACAATTTGTCTCAAATTCAAATATGAATATAAGTACATTATACACAAGAAGATGGTATCTATTCTATGATTTAGATAACCCAAAAATAAGAAAATTGATAGGTTCCATCTGTTTGCTTGCTCTTAGACACTTGCTTAATCAACGAGACCCTCAGAATGTCTTGTTGATAACCAAAAGTGTTCAAAACTCCTAAAGAGGTCAAGTCAGTGTGACATTGGATCTGTCTTTCCGACGGAAGTCATCGGCAAGACATGGACTATCTGAGTGATTTTTCTATCCTATGTTGATGATTGATCTCCCACCAATGGGTTGGCTTCGGTGGTCATCACCAAGAGTCTCTGCGATGACATGGTGTAGGTCTATTTAAAACTCTAGAAGAGGTTAGATCGGTGTGACATTGGATCTGTCTTGCTAACGGAAGTCATCAGTAAGACATGGACTATCAAAGTGAGTTTTCTATCCTATGTCGATGATTGATATCTCACCAATAGGTTGGATTTGGTGGTCATCACCAAGAGTCTCCATGATGGTACATTTCAACAATTTTTTTAATAAAAAATTTGCATTGTTTCGTTGCAATTTCAACAAAGTCCACCGAAGAATCACTGAAAAGGTCCAACGAAGTTGCTATAGTTGTGACGAAGGCTTCATCATAACTCCTTTCCCATTTCATTGAAATGGCGATGAACTTCTGGTACTGTTTCGATGCTTCAGAAGAGCCATTGCAATTGCATTTTGGTTATAATTTGTTAGTGGATACACGAAGTTGTTGTTGATATTCCAATGAACATCTAAGTCATTTTATGATGCCGATGACCAATGAATCTGCACCGTTATTTCAATGTTTAATTCATTGGCAGAATTTAGATGAAAAAATGGTGACAAAAAGTCTTTCGTGAATTTGTTTATTTTTTGAAAAATGTTTATTGAATGACCGACAAACATTTGTCAAAAAATGGAGTCAAATTCAACAGTTTCCAATATTTATTTCCTATGGTCGAAGTCCATCTTCCACATATCCACTAGCTAGTGATAATCCTCTGTGAATGCAAGCTCCTCTTCCCATGTTTTTTGAGGCAGCTTGAGGATGGCTTCAATTTTAGGGTTAGTGGACCCATATATCCCCAAGAAGTTAGTGCAGAACTTCCTCGTGCCCTACAGTTATTTTTGTACATACAAGAATTTATTTGCTATCATGGCAACATGATTAATGCCCATGTTTCTAGCATAGAAGACCTATTCGAACCAATCCTCTGCAGTTTTAGTCCAGCTCTTTCTTTTGTCGAGTTTGTCAATTTACTCCTTGGACAACAGCTGTGGTGGAGTCGAGGATGTCGTGGGAAGTTCCTTCATGGATGACCATTGCTAAATATAGTCGGTCAAACCATCCACCTATGCCTTCAGTTCTTCTTTTGAGATCTTGTCCTAGTTCATTTGATGCACCACCGTGGCAACTGACTCCTAGATGTGATTAATTTTCTACTCTCTTGAAGCAGTTCCTAGGTTAAGGGTGGAAATGTTATAGCTCACCCCCATTTTGTTCACCACTGGGGTGGTGATTTGTACGGTCCTAGATCCAGAAGAATCCAATGCCAGGTTGGATCTAACTTTAGGCTTCTTTTCTTTCTTTGTGCCTATTTGAGCTTGAGCCAAGATGGCCTTGAGTCTATCCTTGGATCTCTAGGAGTTAGAGTCTTCTTCTCTAATTTCTTTTCTAGCCACTCGGGAATCTAAGACTCTTCCTTGGGTGATTCATGATCACTTTATTCTTCACTCCCCCTGAATTCAAGCTCTTTATCACCTGGAGCCTCTCACTTCATCCTTGTATCTTCTTCTTCTTCATCAAAGTCCCAGATGAACATTGTGTATTTGATGGGAGACTTGGTGGGTGTGCATTTCTTGGGGCTGTCCTCTTCTTTGTAGATATTCTCCTCTTCTTCAACCTCATGCTCATGTTCCTTAGGATTTTCTTCCTCTCTATGAGGCTTTATCACAGGCTTTCCTATCTCAAACTCTTCTTTAGGTTTATCCTCTTCTTTATTCTCCTCTTCCTTGTGTTCAGGTGGCACATCTTACTCTTTCTTTTCTTATTCTTCTTGTTCTACCGAGAGAGGTATTTCTTCATTAGGATTAGAGCGTTCTTCCTGTTCCCCAGTTGGTGGTTGAGTGTCTTCCTCCATTTTGTCACTTGGTTCCTTTTCTTCCTTATAAGGTGACTTTTCTACTTCCTCTTCAACATCTTTAAATTGTTGAGCCAACTCCTCCTCAAGGTCTACATCAAAGGTCTCTATAATGTACTTGGCACTGGCATCTTCTTCTTCATCACTCTCTCAAAGGGAGCAAGTGGAGATTTTGGTTGCTCAGCCCTTATCTCTTCCTCTCCCTCATAAAGTGGATCTTCCTGAATGGGAGGCATCTCCATGACACTACATGATCTCTTATGTTTTTTGGAAGGTTCACCTTTTGAAGCCTTTCTAGGATACACCTTAGGATTGGGTTGTTTCTCAACAACCTCTTTTCTCTTTCTTGATCTGGTGGGCAAAGGAGATTGAGAGGCTTCACCTAATGGGTTAGCAGCTACCCCACTACCTATTTCACTTTGCTCATTCTCAAGCCCCTCATAGGTCAAAATGACCCCTTATTACTTTAATTGGGAAATTCACCCATCAATCCACTATTTTGTCCAAGCCTCGATGGGCTTGGTTAGAATGTCAAGGTCGTCAACCTCTTGTTCATCCTAGTCAATCAGTGGCAACAGGAGATTGGAAATTGCATTATACCAAGGATCCATGATGGTGTTTTCATCCTCTTCCACTTGGTCCAGTACAAGGAATAGATTGACCTTCTTTACAAAATATGTGGTCATTCGCATATAGTGCCTCATCCGCACTTCATTAAATCATCTTTGTAACTAGCCCAAAAATCCTCTACACTATGTAGATGGGCGTATTAAGGTCCAAGTGCTTTCTTGAGATGGCCATAGGGGTCCATCAATAGTCGGGTGCTATGGAGTCTTAAATAGTATTCTGCCAGTTCCTTCTCTAAATTATTGGGACACTGAGAGGTATGAAGCTCATATAGCCCTTGGTCGAAGGAGAGGAGATAAGGAATCCTTGCTCTATGTTTGCTACTCAAAAGGGCGTGTACATGTCATAGTTGCTGAGAGACCTCTAATAGTATTATCCGCTCATTAGGATATCGGGCCAGCTTGTTTGGTCTTTCTCAAAAGCCTTCGACATAGATGTATGTGAACTTTGGAAACTGTATGAATAAGAAGGAAAACTATTGAAGGAAGGCATAGGCACTATTGGAGACTCCTCTCTTAAAATCTTCCCCAAGTAGTCTGATGGTATGACCTATGAAAGTGTCATTGACCCTACAATACTCCCTCTTGAATTTTCTGAATTGTAGTTGAGGGTACTTATCATAAACTTTTAGCTCCCTACTTGGTTCCTCATCCGAAGCTCTATGCAAGCCTCTATATTGTGTCCTCTCAGCCAATGAATAGACTAAGTAAGAGGTCATGTAAAATTTAGAAGTTTTCTTGATAGCCATAAATTGCTCATGGAAGTAATCACTAATTATTCCTACCCAATAGAACATGGCCTCACCTCAGAGGATCTCATCAACAAAGTAAATCATCCACTCCTAGAAGAAGGCTGCCGTTGGAAGGCCCATCACTTTGCTCAACAATGTTACTAGGTCATGATAGTCTTCATAAAAGTCACTGTGAAAGAGCTCTTGGGGAACCTTTGTAGCACTGCCCTTCTTCTCTTTCAACCAATGTTGATTTAGAAGCTTTTTGTATTTTATGAGGTTTTCATCCCACGTTTCCTTGCAATCATTTATGGTTGGTACTTAAATCTCCCCGAAGGTAGGGATATGGAAAGTCTTTGTTATTTCCTTGGTGGACATGTTAGCTAAAATATTTCTGTCCCTGTCGACTATTGTTCTGGTCTCTTGTTGATATGCCTCCCTACAGGCCATTACTAGTTTAGGCATTGCTTTTCCCAACCCATTGCTTCTGATATGTCTTGCATTCTTCGTGGTAGGGTTGATTTTGAATCTTTACTTGAACTCATCAATGTTTATATGTCCAATGTTTGTGTCTGCAACCTCCTTCTAGGTTTAGGTGACTTTGGATTTTAGGGACTGTTCCCCTTGGAACTAATACTTCATCTGGTCCTTATCTTATTTTCCACAAGATGCCTTAGTTTTCTTTCCTTTTTCTTTCTTCCCAACCACCCCCAAAGGTCCTGCACCTGATTCCATATATCCTACGAGAAAAAGAGAGGTGAGCATATTCGAGCATGAAAACATGGAAACCTTAGTCAAATCCCTAAAAACAGAGTTAGACTTGATAATTAAACATTTGAGAAATCTAACATATAATCTAGATTGTCATTAGCAGTTCATAAGAGGGAATTTGGATGATACGAGCCCTAGGGGTCGGACTTCCCTAGCCTAATGGCTATTTTAGAGTTGATGTAGGAGGGATGAAAATTAGGGCACAATAGCCCACCTGTCCCGACCCTCCTTCGGATTTGGCCACTTTGAGGAGTCCACTAAGGGGAGTGCCCTATTTTAACATGTGGGTCAAAGTTAATTTGGTGATTGGAGGGCATTTGGGTCACCTTTTAAGTGGTCAAAATCAAAGAAGAGCTTCGCCATTTGAGTTTTTCAGTTCAAAATGGCTCTAGCAGGATGACATTCTGAGGGCAGAGTTACGCCAGGTAGAACCCGCAATAATGGAAGGCAGTCGATATCATACCTTGACATTTAGGCATCTCGGTTCAAAGGGGGCAGAAATTCATTGGGCAATTTTCGCTTGAAACGACAGGCAACATGTAGAGTTCCGATGGGGGCCATCCGAGGGATCAAGTTTGATTGGAGGGGCAGCCTTCACATTTTCTTCATTGATCGTTTGAATGCTTAGCGGCTGCAGAAAGGTTGAGTTCTGGAGGTCGGGAGGATGGAGACAGTTCTCCCTTATGAAACAACTAGGACAAGATGGAGCCCTAACGACGGATGTCCATGAGGGATGACCGACCAAATGCTGATCACTTAGCATTTTGAAAATTTGTTTGACAGTTGTGAGGGAGTCAGGAGCCAGAACATGAAGGGTAGTCATTCAAATGGTATATGAAATGACCGTGTCACCGTGGTAGCCCATGGATGGAGACCCATAGGGTGGAACTCGAAAAGGTGTTGGGAAACCGATCATTTGTTCATATAGTCAACTAGCTTAGTCCGCAAGGTGGAACCCAAAAAGGCATTGGGCGGTCGATTGTTTGTTTGTAAAGTCAACCGACAAAGAGGGAGTTGAGGTTTGAAGACTAGAAAGTTGGGATCAAAATGTTGTCTAGAATCAGCGGACTATGAGTGGCACCCCGGGGACAGAGTGCCATGGGCGCAAACCCGGTAGTGTGTTGAACTTTGTTTCAGTTTAGAAGATTTTGGCCAAGTTTCAATGGCGAGAGGGCAAAGTCTTCCCAAGATGGTGGGCTGAAAGGATAGGTTCTCCACTCATAAGTTTGGTTTAGTTTTCAAATGTTGGTGATGACGATGAGGAGACCCAGGCCTATAGAGCATGAACACTTCGGCCCAAGAATGGCGACGAAGAGTGCAAGTTCCACAATTGCATAATCATAAATTTTTGAAGTTTGGGAAGATTCAAGCACATGGGTTTTGTGCATCATGGTTTTTTGTACCTAGTTCTTGAGTTCTTTCTCTTTTAAATTCATTATTTTAGGAAGAAATTAGAGAAAGAGATGAGGCGGCATGGGGCAAAGAACTCACCTCAAGAATCTGATGAATGTGGCTAACAAACCAACTAATAAACCCATTGAATCTGTTGTGAGGTTTGTCGGGCTCAAAGGCAACACTGAGAGATGGCTCTTTGATTCCTCTAATTCGCTCTAATCAAATAGACATGCACAAATGACAGTTCAGAGTTGGATATTTATAGAAGTTAAGGCATTAAATCCTAGCAATAAATGCACGTACAATGGACCAAAATTTGGTGGGATTCGATTTAAAAATTTCTGCAGGAGAATCAGGGTCTGATGGTCTGGCAACCATCGACAGATAGTCATTTAATTTCCTGGTGATGATCAGACGATGTTGAAGGGTCCAAGTTCCGACAGGCGGGACGCCGCCAAAGAAAGGTCATTGGGATGTCAGTGATGGACGTATGACAAAATGGAGCTCATAACCTAAATGGTGGATAGCTGTTAGATAAAAGCTGCTTGAGACAAGGTGATGAGGTGACGTCAATCCAAGAAGGGTAGGCTCGATGAGCTCCATGGACACCACCTTTTAAGCACTAAGGAAAACACCAAATGGGAACCCGCCAAGACTAAAGACTTGGAATTTTTTTAGGGGGAAAAATATGATCAACTTAAAATGACATCCCTAAGAGCTTACTAACCATCTTGAGCACCAAACAAGGGGGCACACAAAAAAAGACAACAACAAAATGACCTGGAGAGGCAAAGGAAAGAGAGGGTCCCTGTTCTGAACGAGGTGTGTGCTAAGGGTACAACAACAACCAAACCATCCACTCCACTTGGATGTGCTTGACATTCTAGGTAACTATGAAATAGACCTTAACAATGATTAGAATACTCATTCCATGGATCCAATAGAACTCATTGTAGCATCCAGCTTCGTAGACTCAAACCACACAACATATCAAGTCCCCCACCCACCCTATCTAAATACCCAACATGACCTTTCATTGGAACAAAAGAAAACACTGGATTTAGTGTTGTCAGACTTGATGAGCCCAAAATGTGCACATAGTTTGGATATTATGATGAACTTTTAGTGCCTTTACTTTTGTTATTTGTGGTTGTTTAAAACTCTTTTGAAACCTTTTATGGGGATATCCTATAGCAAAACATTTTCATATTCCTGTAGCTTATTGTGTTGACTTGACTAAATTTATTACCCCGTTGACTCCCTAAATGACTGGTATATCGCATACAGTTTTTGAATGATGAAATAGATTTAAATGTATGATTAATGAATGGATATTGTGTATGTGTCGTACGCCTTTTCTTTCGCATCTGTTACCTTGTGTTTTGCAGGTTGTTGAAGAAGTATGATCTAGTCAAGCGCAACCAATCTCGGCCTTGCAGTAAAGTCTATTTCCTACATGACTTCGAGGAAGCTCTCGCGAAGACTCTTTGACCGAAACTGTTGGGAAAGAGTCTTTTAATGATAGTTAATTTGGAAAGAGTAGAGCACTAGATTCTCTCCGAATCGGGTTGAATGCATAAATTCATTTATGAAGTTTGTTCCTTGATTCTGGGATACACTTTACTTCCATGTCTTTCTTTGATAGGGTTAGTTAGTTAGTTGCTCTCCTGATTTTAAATAAAGTTCTCTTCGTGCGTGAGAAAAGGAGATGATAGTTAGAGTAAGATAGAAGCATAGTGATAGAAAGTTAACAGATACCATGTAAGAGTCAGTATGATAATAAAAAGTAGAATATGTTTGACAAGAGACAGAGTTTGTTGTTATTTTCTATATCAACAAAGCAATGTATACCATTATGTTTTTCATGAATAAAGTTTGATGAAGTTCTGAGTTCAACACCTGTGTAATTAGTAGATGCTTGCTAAGGGGGCCCACTTAGTAAGTATCTATAGCTAGTTAGTAGTTGTTCTTTTCTGTTGATCATCAGTTAGCTTTCATCATTAAAATTTTCATACAAACTTAGTCTTGTATTGCTCCTGCAACATAGGGAGTCCATCCCTGTGCCTGTTCATGCAGCATAAGGCCAGTTCATAGTTTGTGTTTTAGTTGTAGTTGTTATGGTTTCTGTTTTAATCAAATCATAGTTGAGTTAAAAGAACTTTGCATTACCTTCCTGTCATGTAGATAGAATTCCTTTCAAGTATTTATTTCTGTTAAGTTTTGACCGAAACTAGTTCTTAGTGCATATATTGTGCTGCGCCATTTAAAGTATACGTCCCCTGGTTTGACAAGTAAATGAACGTCCATAGAGAGATATTAGTCACTTGTTGGAATGTCTAATTCCCAGGAAGGGTTTTACTATGATTTTCATATCCTTTTGTGGGTGCGACCATTTTTGGCACCGTTGCCAGGGATGGCGTCAAGTTAAGGATTTGTCAGAAGTCATTTTTAGTATTAGTTTAGTTTGTTAGTCAAAAATTTTCAAAATCTTTCAAACTACCATTCATCGTATTGCATGCATAGAAGAAGAAGAGACACACTGGGAAGGTTCCTCCCTGAAAACCTATTTGTTGAACTACCATTTAACCCAGCTGATGAAGAACCTAAGGAAAATCCATTCGCTCTGTTATTCTAGAAACCAAACATGGAAAATAATCCACCTCCTGCTTTTGAGTTTCTTATTGTTCCCCAGCGAGATACTAACAATCTTAAAAATATTCCCTCTTCATTGCTTCCCAAGTTTTTTGGCCTAGTTATGGAGGACCCATAAACTTTTCTATTTGAGTTTGATGTCCTCTGTCGCAGTTATGACTACAACTCAGACGCTCATAAACTGAAGTTATTTCCTTCCACCTTGAAGGAGGGAGGTCTCAGATGGTTCATGAGTCTAGGAAGAGGTGTTGTTGATAGTTGGGCAGCCATGCAAATGAAATTCCTTGAGAAGTATAAGGAGTATTGTAAGAGTGCCAATAAAGGTGATGACATATTCTGAATTCAACAGAAGGAGGATGAAAGTTTAGAAGATTATATTTCAAGGTTCTTGTTTTTCACTAAAAAGGAACTCAAACCATACTCTCAATGAAGGCTCTCAGAAATTACTCTTCCTAAGGGGAATCAGTGATGCCTGTATAGACACCCTGGACCTGATGGGAGGATGTGATATAACCCAACTGCCTTGGGATGATATGAAGAAAATATGTCTTAACTACTCTCGAGCAATAGTTAAGAAAGGTCGAGGTCATCATGCTACAGTGGGGAAGTCTTCTTCTGGTGGAGTTTCTCGGATGGAGATAACAAATTTGCTGTCTGACTTCAAACACGACATCATTAATAATATGGCTACACAACTGGACACTATGCAAGCTTGGAAGAAACATGAGGAAGCTGAGGCAGTTTTGGCTGAGTTCTGTACATACTACAGACAGAAGAAGCATGACTGCAGATGCAAGATGGTGGCTAATTTGGAAGCTAAGCAACTACCTACTTACTTCAAGCTAGTAGAAGGTGATGATGATCAAGTGTTCTTTGTTGCACAAAGGAGACCATGGGCCCAAAGACAAGGTATGCCTCAAGATCCTTTAACTTTTGGTAATCCTTATTCTGGCTATAATAACCAATGGCAACCTGCATATGGACCACCACCACCCTGGAATCCACCTCAACCAAGTTGGCCTAATTATCAAACCCTGCAATGACAATCTTCTCAAGGAGGTTGGCAGAAGCCACAAGGACAATGGACCCCACCTTTAGGTAATTGGCAGCAGAATCCTCAATGGAGAGGTCCTCAACAATGGCAAAACCAGTTCCCTGGATTCCTGCAGCTTCCACATCCACAACCACAGGCTCTCATGCCACCTCCTACAGCAACTGCCACAAATCCTGGCCCTCCAAAGCAAACGCCTATGCTTACCCAGCCGTTGCAAAATTCCAATAATAAGCAACAGGAGCATCCACAGCAGCCTACATATCTTGCTAAAGCCAGCCAATATCAAGCTTATGCCTTAACTGTTAATGACATCCATTTGAGGTCTAGAACCACTTTACCTGCTCCAAAACTGCCTCTAATTACTGAAATACCAGATTCTCCCCTTGAAGAATCTACTGCACCTGCTGATCCTACTGAGCATATGCCTATATCTGATACAGTTTCTAAGGAGCCTATTTTGCAAAGCCAAGACAAACCACCTTTTCCTCAAAGGTTGCAAAGTACTGCATTTAAATCCATGGAAGAACCAACTTTTGACATTTTGGATAAGCTCAAAAATATACAAATTCAAATCCCCTTATTTCAGGCTATTAAAGATGTTCCCATTTTTGAAAAAGCTATTAAAGAGGCCTGTTTGAAGAAGCCTGGACGGAAGAAAAAGGATCCCCAAATAATTCATGTCTTAGGAAAATTGGCTGATATAATGTTAGGAAATGTAGTCATCCCAAAGTATATTGACCCTGGAAGTACTGTGGTGCAGATACATATAAATGGCTAAATTGTAAAAAATATTTTGATTGACTTAGGTGCTGCCATTAATGTCATGACAAAGCATACTATGGACTCCTTGAACATTTCAAACATTAGGTCTACACCTACAGTTCTACAGCTTGCAGATAGCTCCACAGTTGAACCTAATGGAATGGTGGAAGATGTAATTGCCACTCTTGAATCTTGGGAGTATCCAACTGATTTCACAATATTATCAGTTAAGGAAACTTTAGGAGGGTATCTAGTTATCCTTGGTAGACCATGGTTAACAACTGCTGATGCTTTTATAGGATGTCATTCTGGAGATATGACCATTTTTGATGGACAGTCCACAAAAAAATTGGCTTTGTATCCACCCGCTAGACCTCAACCAGATTTGCCCCAACTTGTTTGGCTAGATATGGGGGAAGAAACTAAAGAAGCCAATTCGTTGGCTCAATTAATGATGCTTCAAAATGATCCATTCTCACAACTTCAGAATGAGGATGCTTTACTTTTTCAAATTTTGTAGTTTAACTCTAATACAGATAGTTCATCTAATCCAAATGGCAGTCATCTACAATGTTTCCTGTAGCAACCAAATTCTGAGAGTTCACTGCCTAAACTTCTAGCAATTTTTCATAATTTGCTTCCACAAGAGGTACAAATATCATCTGTAGATTCTATGAGTAATCTCACTAAGCAGATAGAATTGTCTCCAGGTCACTGTTTGAATATCAATAGCAAGCTGTTACAGTTTCAAGAGACTGACTTATTAAAAATGCTACAAGATCAGTATAAAGCTTTTGCATGGGAATATATGGACATGCAAAGAATAGATCCTCGAATTTGTACTCACAGGATCTATATCAAAGAATATTTTTTACCAGTTAGACAGCCTCAAAGAAGAGTAAATCCAGCACTTAGAGAAATAGTTAAAAATAAACTTCAAAAGTTGCTTGATGCTGGTTTTATTTATTCAATCTCTGATAGTCAATGGGTTTGTCCATTAGTTATTGTCCCCAAGAAAGGTGGAAAATGGAGGGTGTGTGTAGATTACAGAGAATTGAACAATGCCACTAAAAAAAATCACTTTCCACTACCTTTTGTAGACCAAGTACTAGACTCACTGTCTGGAAAAAGATATTTTTCCTTTTTGGATGGTTACAGTGGGTACAATCAGATAAAAATTACCCTTGAAGATCAAGATAAGACCACTTTTACGTGTCTATGGGGAACATTTTCTTACTTAGTCTTTCCTTTTGGTCTATGCAATACACCAGCAACATTTTAGAGAGCAATAATTAGTATTTTTGCTGATATATCTCATGACTGTATGGAGATTTATATGGATGATTTCACTACCTATGGAGTCACATTTGAAGAAGCACTAGTGAATTTAGAAAAAAGTATTAAAAAGGTACAAAGAGCAAAATTTGTCTCTAAACAGTGAAAAATATTTTCTAATGATGGAAGAAGGTATTGTTCTAGGCCATCATATTTCAAAGAATGGAATTCAGGTCGACCCTGCTAAAATTGAAGTTATTCCGAATTTACAAACTCCTGCAAAACAAAAGGATGTCAGAAGTTTCCTTGGCCATGTAGGGTATTATAGAAGGTTTATAAAATATTTTAGTAAAATTGTCAGCCCACTTTATGCCTTGTTAACTAAGGATTCTCAATTTGAGTGGATATAGGCTTGTAAAAAATCCTTCCTACAACTAAAGGACTTTCTTACTAAAGCTCCTGTTCTTCAAGGTCCAAAATAGAATTTTCCTTTTCATATACATGTTAATTTCTCTGATTTTGGTATAGGAGCAGTCTTAAGTCAAAAAGAAAATTCAATTGAGCATGCTATCTACTTTATCAGCAAGAACCTTGAAGGTCCTGAGCTCAACTATACGGTTACAGAAAAGGAATTGCTCGCAGTAGTGTATGCTTTGAATAAATTTAGGCATTATGTCACAAGTTATCAGATATTCATCCATACTGACCATACAATAATCAAGTATCTGGTGAACAAACTTGCCATTTCTGGTAGATTAGGAAGATGGCTCTTGTTGTTAAAAGAATTTGACATTACAATCATTGATAAACCAGGAAGAACTAATGTTGTAGCTAACTTTTTATCAAGACTTCAATTAGCTGCACCTATTGAACACAAGGTCATTAATGATAGGTTCCCAGATGAACACTTGTTTTCTATTGCTGCACATACACCATGGTATGCATACATTTCCAATTATCTAGCAACAAGTAGAATACCAGCCCACTTTTCTCAAAAAGAAAAGAAATTGTTAATAGAGAAAAGTTTTAACTTTTCATGGATTGCAAATTTTCTATTTTATACTGGACCTGATCAAGTAATGCAAAGATGTGTAAGAGAAGATGAGACTTATGATATCTTGCATGCTTGCCATGATGAACCATATGGGGGACATTTTGCAGCAAAGAGAACATAAATGAATATTCTTACAATAGGGTACTACTGGCCAACATTACACAAGAATGTTGTGGCCTATACAAGGAAATGTGACCGATGTCAGCGTATGGGAAGACCAACTAAGTTAGATGAAATGCCACTATACCCATAGGTAATAGTCACCCCTTTTGATAAATTGGGAATGGATTTTGTGGGACCAATTGATCCACCATCAAATGGCAAGTCATATATTCTAGTTTGCATGGACTATGTAACAAAGTGGGTTGAGGTAAAAACTATGACTCATGCTCAAGATAACAAGGTTGCTGAATTTCTGTATGAACAAATTTTCACTAGATTTGGAGTTCCCAGAGAGCTTGTAACTAATCAGGGAGCTTAGTTCACATCGAATCTGATCACTGCACTAATGAATGACTATAAAATCAAACATAGGAAGTCCAACCCTTATCACCCTCAAGCCAATGGTCAAGCAAAGGTAACAAACAAGGAAATCGAGACAATCCTAACAAAGACAGTGCAAATCTATAGAAAAGATTGGAGCAATAGACTTCCTGAAGTAATTTGGGCCTATAGAACTGCATAGAAGACAACAACTAGGTTTACACCTTTTGAGCTACTTTATGGGAAAACAGCCATGTTGCCCATAGAATTTGAGCACAAAACTTTGAGGACAGCTCTTGAACTCAATATGGAAATATTTGAAGCACAGAAGGACTGTCTCCTGCAGCTAAATGCTTTGGACGAAATGAGAAAAGCCACCCTATAGCATACAAAAGTAGTCCAATAGCAACAAAAAAAATGGCATGATCAACACATAAAAACCAAAAAAATTTCTATTGGTGATTGGGCTCTATTATATGATTCCATATATCAAGAAAACCAAGGCAAGCTCACAGCACGCTGGCTTGGTCCCTATGAAGTTGAGAATGTGTTTGACAATGGAGCTATATAGCTGGTGACAATTGATCCAGTCCATTTCAAATTGCTAGTTAATGGCCACCGACTTTGGTTGTACCATAAACTAGTCTCAAAAGAAGAATTTATGCAACAATTCATTCAGGTTCCTCCTGCTACTTTTCCTGCAGCCGAAGGCTTTAGCCTTTCTCCTGTAGCTTCACCGTAATTTTGAAAAGTATGTTCATAATAAAGGTTTCTTTTTTTTAAAAAGGAAACCCTTTTTTTTTCTCCATTCTCATTTATCGCCCCATCTCACTTCTTTATCTTCCATCCATCCATTCCATCCATTCATCTCATCCACCCACGTCATCCATCCACTTCATCCATCCACATCACCCTTAATTATGATATCATTCCCAACCGTCAACTCATGCATACGCCGTCATCTTTCTTCACACATACATGCAATTATCAAAGGTACACCATATCTTTTGTTATCGCATATTTGATTTATTTTATTCTATTCATTTACTGCTATGACAGTACCAGTCATTATTACTTGATCTCCGCCTATTCTTTAGTACATGTGAGGACACATGTCATACTCTAAGTAGGGGGTGGGGTAATCCACCTTTTAAAACCTGTCTTTTCGCCGCTGCCATAACTGTGCAAGTAACCTTTCTTTATTATTTTTTTGGTACTTTCCAAATATGATCATGACCTTTTTATTGCATGTTTTTCTTGTAAACTACGATTAAAACTGCTTGTTCAAAAAGTTCATTTTTGGAAAAGAAAGAAATGTGACGGCACGACAGAAGAAAAACTAGAATAGAAAGGAAAATAGAGAATTTGAATTTTCAGCGAGGAAATTGAGTTCAACTAGGGGAAAATTGTGCTAATGTGGCCCCTTTATCCTCACCAAGCTATAAATCTTAATGATGATTTAGAAGACTATAGGTATGAAAGGTGCTAGGGTTTCAGAGGATTTTATGACAGGTTTGGAACTCCATTTCAGAGTCATGCAACAACCACTAATTTTAGAGAAACCACCAGGAAAGTTAATGCTGGAGGACCAACATTAGGCTAAGTAGGGGGCAGTGATGAGCCCAAAATGTGCTCATAGTTTGGATATTATGATGAACTTTTAATGCCTTTAATTTTGTTATTTGTGGTTGTTTAAAAATCTTTTGAAACCTTTTATGGGGATATCCTATAGCAAAACATTTTCATATTTCTGCAGCTTATTGTGTTGACTTGACTACATTTATTACCCCGTTGACTCCCTAAATGACTAGTATATCGCATATAGTTTTTGAATGATGAAATAGATTTAAATGTGTGATTAATGAACGGATATTGTGTATGTGTTGTACGCCTTTTCTTTCACATTTGTTACCTTATGTTTCACAGGTTATTGAAGAAGTATGATCGAGTCAAGCATAGCCGATCTCAGCCTTGCAGTAAAGTCTATTTTCTGCACGACTTCGAGGAAGCTCTAGTGAAGAATCTTTGACCGAAACTGTTGGGAAATATTTTTTTAATGACAGTCAATCTGGAAAGAGTGGAGCACTAGATTCTCTCTGAATCGGGTTGAATGCATAAATTCATTTATGAAGTTTGTTCCTTGATTTTGGGATACACTTTACTTCCACGTATTTCTTTGATAGGGTTAGTTAGTTAGTTGCTCTCCTAATTTTAAATAAAGTTCTCCTCCTGTGTGAGAAAAGGAGATGATAGAGTAAGATAGAAGCATAGTGATAGAAAGTTAACAGATACCATGTAAGAGTCAATATGATAATAAAAAATAGAATCTGTTTGACAAGAGATGGAGTTTGTTGTTAGTTTCTATATCAACAAAGAAATTTATACCATTCTATTTTTCATGAATAAAGTTTGATGAAGTTCTGAGTTCAACACCTGCGTAATCAGTAGATGCTTGCTAAGGGGGCCCACTTAGTAAGTATCTGTAGCTAGTTAGTAGTTTTTCTTTTTTGTTGATCATCAATTAGATTTCATCTTTGAAGTTTTCATACAAACTTAGTCTTGTATTGCTCTTGCAGCATAGGGAGTCCATCCCTGTGCCTGTTCCTGCAGCATAAGGCTGGTTCATAGTTTGTGTTTTAGTTGTAGTTGTTATGGTTTCTATTTTAATCAAATCATAGTTGAGTTAAAAGAACTTTGCATTACCTTCCTGTAGTGTAGATAGAATTCCTTTCAATTATTTATTTCTATTAAGTTTTGACCGAAACTAGTTCTTAGTGCATATATTGTGTTGTGCCATTTAAAGTATACGTCCCCTAGTTTGACAAGGAAATGAACATCCATAGAGACATATTAGTCACCTATTGGAATGTCCAATTCCCAGGAAGGGTTTTACTGTGATTTTCATATCCTTTTGTGGCCGCGACCAAGACCTATCCTCCACCACTTACCAGGCACCACTAGAAATAATAGTTCAAGGAATTGCAGGAACTAGAAAGTCACACCTAATTAAACAAATGATCAGGTTTGCACTCAATTATTTTGCTCCAAATGGGAAAACATTGCTATTACTTCTCTCACCAACAGATGTTGCAACATTCAACATTGGAGCATAACAATTCATTCTACACTTAACATATCCATCAAAGAGATGGCTCCCTTGCAAGGCCAGACACTAGCAAGATTTGAAGAGAGAATGCACTTTTTTCGCCACATTTTAATAGATGAAATGAGCTTCATCGGCCCAGGTTCCTTGAACGTATCGACTATCGCTTACATGAAGCTTTCCTAGCACACAACCATATCCCCTTTGGAGGCCACTCAATCCTACTCTTTAGAGACCTCAACCAGCTACCACCGGTCAAAGACATTCCTATGTACTCTTCTACTTCCTATGGGGGACCCTATGGTGGAGCTTTCAAATAGTTTTTACACTAAACTTAATATTTTACCAAGCAGGAGAAGATCCAACTCAACTACTATTTTGTTAGTTCTTATGCAATTTAAGAATGGTTGAACCTACAATTGAAGATTGGCAACTGCTAATGTCAAGGTCAAGCTTTCTTATCATCCATACATCTTTATGCAACCAATGAAAAGTATTACACCATAACAAGCACATGTTGTTGTCTCTAGCATATCCCATTGTTGTAGCCACTGTAGAGCAAATAGGGAACTCTTTCAACTTAAATCCAGATGATGAGAAACTCCAACAAAAGATTTTGCTATGTGTTGACCAAAAGGTTATGTTATCTTGCAATATGTGGACTAATATTGGCCTTGTTAATGGAGCTCTTGGAATAGTAAAAAAATAGTGTACAAGGAGAGTGAAACACCACCCCAACTCCCCTTATTTGTTGTTGTTCAATTCAAGAATTACATTCCGCCTGCCTAGGATAAAAACAATCCAAAAGATGTCCCTATTACATCGACGATTCATGGTGGAAAACACCTAATTCCACTTAAAATGGCATGGGACTTAACCATCCAAAAATCACAGGGGCTTACACTTGATATGGCCACCATTGACATTGGCAACATCAACCGACAAGGCTTGACATTCACAATAATTTCCAGAGTCACTCATCTCTTCGGCCTTCGTATCCACCCTACATTCACATTTGATAGATACACATGCATGAAAAAAATCTCTTATGTTGCACGCAAGATCAGTGAGGAAGCTCGATTGTCAACACTATCAGCATCAACCACTTGAAATGCTCAACTTCTTTTCACTGAAAAAAATGTAACAGGTATGTTCTCTTACTACTTAGTCCTTTCTCTTTCAATGACTACATTCCTGATTGCTTACACATCTCTTTGTACTCTAACTATCAAATCTCTTCTTTGCTTACCACATTTGATTCATAGGCCCTCCTTCAAAGCTGCACAATTGTTAGGATCAACCCTTTTAGCACAAAGTTTATAAAAAAAATCATATTACATTCACAAGAGAGTTCTTCGACAACTACTCAAACAACATACAAGCAATATCTCAATATCTTCTACTTAAGGTATTGTTTATATTGGACTTCTCCCCTACCAATTATGTTCGCAACAGTAAAACATTTCTTATTTACATATCTTTTTGCAACTATATATTGTTCTCTCATCACCTAATCTTTCAACTTGTGTTATACATTCCTCATATCTAACTTACATTATGCTTTCTTCTCATACTTTTGGTTGTGATTGAACAATTCTATTTTTGATGGTTCTACTTCTAACATACTTTCATCTTCTAAACAAATTAATAGAATTGGAATTACAATTGAATTTCAATTTCCTCAAATAAATTAATATATAAGATGTTATATATTATTGTATATTGTTGGCTAACAAGTTAAGACATATGCTGACTGGATTGGGATAAATACATCTCCTTCTTTGTCTGTAACATAATTACAAGAAAGTATACATTTACCCTATAATGCTAATATTAATTGAGTACATATTGTGTTTTTTTGTTGATGTGCACATTTCTTTTCTTAGTTGTGTTCTTACATATTTTACAAAGGTAAATTTGATTGAATAAGTGTTTCTTTTAGGGTTGTTACAATGACTAGAAACTGCATGTAAATGTGCAATTCAATAAGTTGGGTATACCTTTTTCAGTTCACTCCACTAATTTTACACAAATTACAAGGCTACACTCTTTTTCATCTTATAAAAATATATTCGTACATGCTTATTCAAAGCTATTTTCACACACTTGTTCACATCTATTATAGTGGATTGAATACATTATCTTTGGACTTTCTAATCTAAAATATGTAATTTAATTTTGTACCTTCAACATTTATGCACCAGAATGACTAATTTATCTTTAGAACCTAGATTCCTTGCTTGTTTGGCATGTATTTCTTTCTATAATCCATTTTTTGTTAGATCTTTACTGTTGCTTGTTGATGCTACAATAAGGACTTAAACAATCTATTATGTGTTTCTTACACATAATATTTATGCATGTCTTGTTTGCTTTTAGAGCATGTTGTACTAGTCTATTGTTGGCATGTTGGGTGCTGAAGCAGTTAAAAATGGATGATGATTATTTTGGCAATGAGGAGGTAATGAATGGATTATTTGATGCAACACACCTACCTTCAAAATTAGAGGTTCTATATTGGATGTTGTATGGAGAAATTTTATGTGCCCATTATTATCTTTTGAACCTTTTTTTTAATGTTGGATGGCGAATATTACTTGTTATTCATCAATTTATTTGAAACTTATTTATACTATCCAAAACCTTTTATACTCTTATAGATTTGTCCACAAATCATTTCAAACCTTGGGGCTTTGATGATCCTCTCTAGAATGTGTATTTAAATCAACTTCACCCTTCTCCATTTTATTTTTTGAGTATAACTTAATTGCTTTTTTCTTGAACAACTTTTAAATTTTTACCTTTCCAAATGCAAAATTTAAATGTAGTTACATCTTAATAAATTTCGAAGATATATGTATGTAAAAAATAGAAAAATAGTACATACCATTTTTTCCTCATTACTGCAAATCATTTCTTAAGATAGAAAAATAAGATTCAACCTTTCTGAATGATTTAAAATGATTTCTCATTCATGATGTGAAGACAGTTTGTATAACAATTTTTAACATAATATTAGAAGATTTGTATTTACAGTTTTTTGCATGTTGTGAAGACAACAACATGGTTGCTTTCTATGTCACATCTGCTACATTGTTTGTAAGGACTCAAGATCAACAAATGCAGACTATCACTAAGGGATCTATAAAATTCTAAACGCGTGTGTGTGGATCCTAGTTTGTGTTGATTTTTATTCTTAACTTTTCATGGAAGATGTTTTAATAAGTTAGTTATCTGAGTAAATCTGGGGAGTATATAATTTTACAAAATAGTAAATATATAAATTATTATACTTAAATATTTTGCATCATTCGCATTTATTTAGTTCCTCCCCTTGCCCTTTTTTTTGTATCATCTTCAATATGTTAATGAAATAGGTTGCAACACATGCTCTTCTTGCTACACTAACTAATTTCATTTTATTTTTTCTTGTTACAGGTCACTTTAAGGGTAGTATTGTTTTCAAAGCAATTTCCTAGTTCCCCAAATCTCATGGCTACATACCTCATTTTGAAAATGGTGAAGATGCCCATATGCACTTACAACAAAGGCTCGACCAAATCAAATCTTAATGGGGATTTGTTTGAGAAATTATTAATGACATGCAATAGTCATATGGAAGATGTAACAGGTTGAATTGATCATTTTTGGAATGTAGATTTTACCACTATGTAGTACTCCTGACTTATTTGTGTCACGGGCTTTATTTTTTGTTTTCTGGGTGTACATTAAATTTTCTACATGTTTGATGGTTTCTGAATTGCAGATTTTGGCATTTTTAGAAAGATTTATGTATTGATACAAATTTAATGTATTTACAGAGTATCCTTTATTAGTTTACTTTTCTGAATTCCAATTCAAAGTGTGCCACTCAATTTGTGGATGGTTTCTTTGATTTTCATATGTAATAGTCCATATATAATTTGGAGAAGTACTCCATTTATAGTTGTCTATTGGTTTTCCCACTTCCAAATAAAAAAATTTAACAAAAAAAATCACTATACTGTCTTCGGCGTACCCATTGCACCCCAAGGTGCGATTACTAGTTATGATGAATGAAAATGAATAATTTTTAACCTAATGCATGACAATAAATCACACAAACATTAACATAGTCAAATTTTGGAAAGAAAGAAAAAGGGGACTAGTCACTCAAATTTGAATTCAAGGTCAAGTTCATACTCACAAGGATGATCATGTGACAATAAATTTAACCTTGGTTTAAATAAATAAAATGGATCATGAAAAAAAAATTAATCTAAGGATTATCAAAGTATAGATCATCATCGAGAATAGATAAATAAGAAAAATATACAAGAACATGTGAAAATTGGATTAAGATATGCCAATGACCATGGACTTGTTTGCAAATGAGGATCTAAAAAGGGATAGGTAAATAATTTTGACTCCACAATAATTACACCATTTGTATTCATATACATGTATATGAATGCATTAACCCAAAATAGGCACAAAACTAAATAATAAAATGAAAAAAAATTCATCATAAAAAATGAGAGATAACTGATAATGTTGGTCATCATAAAAAGATGAGAAAAAGAATCATAATATATTTTTCTAAAATTATATTTACCCTCACTTTGTTATGCATGTGAATCCTAAATCAATCATGCTTATCTCAGTATATAACACTCACCAAATTTCATGTGTAATAACATAAATATTTACACTTAAAGGATATGAATTATTAGGTTTGTTGGTGCTCCAGTTTGTATTATATAATATTAGAGAAACACTTGGAATATAAACCTAGGTAACATGTGAGTTCATACTAAGAGGAAAACAATAATCATCATGCGACTAGAAATTGCAGAGCAACTAACACTAGTAGGTAAATAATCAATACTTTTGGCTTTACAAGACCAAGGAAAGTATTGATGGAGATATTAATTAGACATATTTAAAGATAAATGAAGAATAGACTAGGTTGCACAACTTAGCCACACCCTTTGTGTAGGGATATCTAAATTATTTGTATAATTACATCTTCTTGTTGTTTGATCCTCTTGCAAACATAAATATTTCTTAACACAAACAATATATAATAACATTAAACATGCAATTAAGATACAAAATATTATTTATACCCCTAAATATGATATAGTCATAGAATATTAATTTCAATACATAATAAATCATTTAAAAAAACTAAATTTGTCATAAAGAGTGGACATACACAAAGTTAGTCAATTTACATAAGTTTTCTAAACAAATTGAACCCTATGAAATGAAATGTAATTCCTACTCTAACAATGTATGAACATAAATTTAATCTCATAAATTCACTATAAATTCGTTGGGTATGGGTGATATAGCTACCCATTTTCATCTATGATTACTTGAAAGCTACCTCAATATCATGTAGAATAGTGATGTCACCTAGATTTCAATTGAATGAAATGCAAAATGTGAGATCTAGCTTCGATCATGGATGAAAATAATTTATAAACATCACCTAGATATTATTCTCGAATATTCCATTCAAATATTCACTTTGATTCTGGAGCCTTAGAAATTACACATAAAAGTCTCAAAAATAGTACTCTCATCTCCTCAACATACTGCTCTTAACCTATCTATTATTTTTTATTAAGTTAAAATTGGGTTTTTGAAAGGGTTCAAACCTTTTTATAAAAAAATAATCTAAGACAAACAAAAAGAGTTCCATGAGAGATTGAACACCTAAAAAGGAAAGTGAAAACACAACTACAACCAAGATATCAATTAAAGTACAACACTGAAAAAGAAGTGCTAAAGGATGCTAGACCTTTCCCTTGATAACCACACATTGTTAACTCTAGTGTGTGACTAATATATGAAATTGGGAACGTATTTATTCCTATAAAAGATGGTCATGAAGCACAATTTTATCTCTCCTTAGACTAAGGAGAAGGGAGAGAGAGAACCATAACATGATGACAAGAATTGAGTGGGAAAAATAATTTCAAACTAGATATGTTGATAATCAAGGCCCATTAGTAGGCATAGATAGGAGTTACACCAATACTAGGTGAAGCTCATTAGAAATAGATTTGAATTGTAAAGTAACTAGGTTAGGAACCATTGAATGTCCAACAATAGAAACCAAGAGAGATGGAAAATCCATAATAGACTTAAAGTGATTTTCTTTTTTAAAATGTCATTTAATGGGTTCAAAGGATTTTTTAATGACATTGTAGAGTAACTAGGTTAGGAACCATTGAATGTCCAACAATAGAAACCAAGAGAGATGGAAAACCCATAATAGACTTAAAGTGATTTTCTTTTTAAAAATGTCATTTAATGGGTTCAAAGGATTTTATAATGAATATTTCATAAAGAACACTTGTTGAAGGTTTTGTAAATGGGCCAACAAGCTAAATAGAAAAATGGGCTAGGAAGCTAAATAGACTTGATATTGAAGAAAATTCATGGTTAAGCATACTTTAATTGAAATACAAATGAATTGGGTGACATTTCAAAAAGTCTTAAATTCCATGTGCTTCACCTTTATTAGAATCACTTAAATATAAAGAATACTTAGTGTTTAATGTTCCATTCATTTCTTTATTTAAAGAATACTTAGTGTTTAATGTTCCATTAATTTGTTCATGAGAATGTGAAATTTGTATAAATTTACTAATATTCATAAAACATATATTACTAAATTTATTAGAATCACTTAAATATAAAGAATACTTAGTGTTTAATGTTCCATTCATTTGTTCATGAGAATGTGAAATTTGAATAAATTTACTAATATTCATGAAACATATATTAATAAATTTAACTTAAATATAAAGAATACTTAGTGTTTAATGTTCCATTCATTTTTAAAGAATATGTTTAATGTTTCATTCATTTCTTTATTTAAAGAATACTTAGTGTTTATTGTTCCATAAAGAATACTTAGTGTTTAATGGTATAAATTTACTAATATTCATGAAACATATATTAATAAATTTATTAGAATCACTTAAATATAAAGAATGCTTAGTGTTTAATGTTCCATTCATTTGTTTATTTAAAGAATACTTAGTGTTTAATGTTCCATTCATTTGTTTATTTAAAGAATACTTAGTGTTTAATGTTCCATTCATTTGTTTATTTAAAGAATACTTAATGTTTAATGTTCCATTCATTTGTTCATGAGAATGTAAAATTTGAATAAATTTACTAATATTCATGAAACATATATTAATAAATTTAACTTAAATATAAAGAATACTTAGTGTTTAATGTTCCATTCATTTTTAAAGAATATGTTTAATGTTTCATTCATTTCTTTATTTAAAGAATACTTAGTGTTTATTGTTCCATAAAGAATACTTAGTGTTTAATGGTATAAATTTACTAATATTCATGAAACATATATTAATAAATTTATTAGAATCACTTAAATATAAAGAATGCTTAGTGTTTAATGTTCCATTCATTTGTTTATTTAAAGAATACTTAGTGTTTAATGTTCCATTCATTTGTTTATTTAAAGAATACTTAGTGTTTAATGTTCCATTCATTTGTTTATTTAAAGAATACTTAATGTTTAATGTTCCATTCATTTGTTCATGAGAATGTAAAATTTGAATAAATTTACTAATATTCATGAAACATATATTAATAAATTTAACTTAAAAACTGTGAAATTGAACATTAATAAAACATCATAATTTAATACACTTTAAAAATAACAGTCGATAGACTATTTATTAGCCAACTATTTATAGAAACTGTGAAATTGAACATTAATAAAACATCATAATTTAATACACTTTAAAAATAACAGTCGATAGACTATTTATTAGCCAACTATTTATAGAATCCATTCATTTGTTTATTTAAAGAATACTTAGTGTTTAATGTTCCATTCATTTGTTCATGAGAATGTAAAATTTGAATAAATTTACTAATATTCATGAAACATATATTAATAAATTTAACTTAATAACTGTGAAATTGAACATTAATAAAACATCATAATTTAATACACTTTAAAAATAATAGTCGATAGGCTATTTATTAGCCAGCTATTTATAGAATCACTTAAATCTAAAGAATACTTAGTGTTTAATTTTCAATTCATTTGTTTATGAGAATGTAAATTAACTAATATTCATGAAACATATATTAATAAATTTAACTTAAAAACTGTGAAATTGAACTTTAATAAAACATCATATTTTAATACACGTTAAAAATAACAAATACAAATAATACAAATATTTAGCCGATAGGCTATTTATGTGGGAGAACCCCACCCGGATATTTATGTGGGGATTTCCCCTAGTCTGACACTGGAAAGCCCACCGGGATCTAACGCGGTCCAAACAAAAAAGGAAGCTGGTGTTTAACCTGCCCTCTCAACACAAGGTGAATAACGAGTTCCAAGGAGCTTGAATGCGGTGGACGCATGTTGTCGAGACCATGGAAAAAGAGGAGAGAAGGACCAAGAAAAAATATATCCTCAAAATTTCCAACGAAGACAGAGCGAGGGTTTTATTATCCTACATCGACCGCATTTCAGAGATTAAAGACGACCTGCATAGTCGCAGTCGGGATAGGAAGCTCTTCAGCAACATCAGTGGAGGAGAATGGAACTCGGTGGCATTCAGGCACTCCTCCACCTTCGAAACCCTGGCCCAATCGATCCAAGCATGCAGTTGGGAGCCATCATTGAGAATAAGTTCATTCTCAGAAACATCAACACTCTTAGTGGAAATTAAGCTCTCTATATCAATACCCACATGGTTAGCATTCATGTTCATGACCTCCTTGTTGAGTGGAAAGTCAAACTCCATAGCATATAGATAGTGTATATGGGAAACAGATCCTGATCCCTTTTTTGTAAAAACAACCCAAAACACTGCCCATCCAGGCTTCCTGAGGGATACCCACCTAGCAAAATCGCGAACGCTATGCCATCTCCATTACCAAAGGACATTGAAAAGGAAAAGTATGACGAAAAATAAACAGAGAACCCTTTCCACTATTCACATAACAATAGGACTAGGAAGTTTGATGTACCTGTACCCAAGTCCAAACATATTATTTACGAAAATATAGGATAAAAATGAGGGTTCTACAGAGATTTTAAGTGAAATAACTTTATATTCAAGCAATATATAAAACAACTTTTCATACAACCCAACATTGATATTATTCACGTTCAAGCTATCAGTGGCAGCTCCATTGATCTTCATATCACCAAGAGAATTTGGGTTGAGTTGAACTCCCTTGTAGAGCGGTGATGATTTCTTGGGCTTCACGTCGAAAGTTGCATAAGCATTCATCCTCACCATTCCATGCAATGAAGGAGACAGAGATCTTGGTTTGTATTGTGTATTCATGAGTTGTGGAAGATATCATCATTGCTACTGCACTTAGTACCAGTTCGGCCCCTTCAAAATTCAGAGCTTTAGCAGACATAAAAGAACATTGACCGTGTTAATATCTAGTTGAGCATAAACGAAAGAATATAGAAGGTATATAAAAGAAAACTCAAGCTTAGGTGGTTCAGGTCGATAATGACTGATTAGACCAAAAAATTTGGAAAGTGAATGCATCGAAGAAGAAGGAATTGGTATCAAAACAAAATAATTAGGATTTCCACAAAGAGAGCTTCCGATTTGGGTTTGCAGCTCCTCGAAAACCAGTGGGTGGTCCTTATCCTTCACCAGAAAATAGGCTTCTGCAAACCCTGCTTAAATATTAAAACCTCTGAAATCACTATAAACATAAAATAAAAAATAGGCTTCTGCAAACCGAGCTAATTCCAGATAAAGGATAACCAGAAAATTAAACATAACCTTCAACTGTGGTGTAATAAGCCTCCCGTTACGCTAGTCGTGTCAGAGTTTAGAAACACTTGCCGTCTCAGGGATGGGACATGTAATTCCAAGCTCTGCGATTAACTTGACTACGTGTTGATTGTGTAAATGTAAGCAAAGCATGAATTCCATATGCCAAAATAAGGATTGACCAATCTCATAAATTTGTTGGAATTCGGGCGAGCTGTTTGAGAATGTGATGAAATATATATTTTTTTAGATAATGGTAGTGTGACATGATGTTGAATCAAGTTTTTAAAAATACAGGAGTTTTTTTTGGTCCTTGGTATCAATTCTACTCAGAAAAATCTTCACATTTTTGAAGGATTATTTTTACAATTTTTATTTAATATGACAGTTGTGCATATGGAGTTTTCTATTATTAAAATTTGACATATATGATTAGTTAAATCCATCAAGGTGATGGATGACAACCAAAAAAAAGGCAATTAAATAGAACATTTTCTAACTGTTCTATTAAGAAAAAAAAAGTATCATACTATTAAATTATAAAAAAAAGTGATAACTCTATCCAAATCCTACAAGGCTTGTTTGCATTCTCATACCTATCATTTATCTAAAGAAAACCAATGGAACTTGGGAGTATGATTAACCTATCACATACAAATATATAGATAACTTATTATGATTCTTCATCACTTATGCATAAGGACATATCATGGAAGTAAACCTAAGTTAATTTTTGAGAATAAACTAATTTAAACTCTGCATCAATTCCATAGTTACAAATTTCTCTCTTGCAGAACTCTCCTCCAAGCACTTACAAATCATTACACAATTCAAACTTCAAAACTTAAAATTGGTGCTAAAATTTGACTGCATCAACACCTAACCACCCCATTGCTTTTGTTGTACAGGTCTTGAAGACAAATTGCATAGATCACAAAAACTCGTTGCCAAAAAAAAGACATACACCCCTTCTACATGTTCATAATATAATACGTAAGTATATCAACCTATCAGCATAACCATTGCACCTCATTGAGGTGCAAGTGCTAGTTATAAAAAAAATAAATTTAATTAAAAAATGTCCTTCGAAGAACCTATAATTATAAAAGTGGGATACATATTATAACAAATACCAGATATAAATCCTGCACAAATTCAACTTTGAAATTATTCTTTCAATTATCAATGAGCTGAAACAGTTTGGCATGCGATCAACATGCAGGCTGTTTCACGTCCACCTAAACAGCCTGCACATTCCAGCGATTTATGTCAAGTGCAATCGAAAAGGACAAATACAAACACAGAGTAAATTTAAGCGGAGAGATGGCCCTAAATCATAGGGACCACACTAAAATCCTACTCGATCATAAAGATAAGTTAGAAATCTTTACTAAATTTAACAAGCACAAACCATAAAGACCACATACAAATCCTCACTTAACTCCTACAACAATACCGTACACCAAAGTCACGGAATACACTTTGGATAGGCATGGTGGTATCGCTTGTAATTTGGATAAAGCAAAGATTATCCGCAGATAATTAATAAGCTAATCCAGCCAAAAGGGTTGCAGTCTTTTTCACTGTCATTAAGTTGAGTATGTGGTTGGCCGTCACAGGCAGCAGTATTAAAAAGAGCGACATCCTGTCCTTGGTGATCAAAAATATATCCTCCATGGCAGGCCTGGAATTTGACGCCACCCCTACTTGTCATATGAAAAATTTGTGACGGTTTGTTTATTTAAATGCCTGTCATTTTACGTTTTATGAAAAAAATTAACTGTCAAAAAACATTTAATTTATATTTTTTTTATATAAAATCTTTAATATTAAAATATTATTGATTTTATTAATCATACATATTAAATATGATTTTTTTTTTTTTATAAATTTCTATTTTTAATAACACAAGTAATTTGATTTTTTTAAATATTATGTATCATATAAATTAATTAAGTATTTTTTATAGGAATCATACTTCTTAAAAATACCAAATAAACAATAAAAAAATAATAATTTGATACAAACCTTTATTATATAATTTGCATATATTTAAACACAAAAAAAAACTTTTGGAAAGAAAGGAACAATTTTCTTTTATTATTTTTAAATTGAGATGCAAAAATTAATGATGCATTACATAGAAAATAAACAAAAATAAATGTTATCAAAGGTCAAGAACTCTTCTTGACTTTGTATTCTTCCATATTTGATATACTTTATTCCAATTTACATCATTTTCTTGAGGTCCATTAAAAACACTCTCATTAATGCATCCAATGTATCCAAACCCAACTTTGACTTTCTAACATCTTTGATGATGTTTTGTTTTGAAAATCCTCTTTCACAATCAACAGTACTTGCTTCATCATATGAGGATAGCTTTTATGCCAATATTCTGTGTTACAAAAGACTCTCCATGCATCTTTCATTTTGAAACCCTCACAATGCAGTGAATCAACAAAAGAGTTTAACTCCCTTTTACAACCGATAACATCAAATATGGATACAAATTCATTTACATTAAAAATTAAAAATAGTTTAATCCTTATTCAACTCATTATCTAAAATTTCAACATGCTCATCAATAAAACATAGCTATTGTATTATCTTGAAAAAAATCAAAGCCGATGAATCACTTGTAAAAAAACAATTCTTTAAGGAAGTTGTTGTATTATCTTGAAAAAAATCAAAGCTGGTGAATCACCTGTAAAAAAAATTCTTTAAGGAATCTGTTGTATTATCTTGAAAAAAATCAAAGTTGTTGAAAAAAATCAAAGCTTGGTGAATCGCCTATAAAAAAAATTCTTTTAGGAATCAAAGCCTGTGAATCACCTGTAAAAAAAATGCTTAATCCTTAAATGTTGTATTATGTTGAAAAAAATCAAAGCTGAGAATAATTATTTGTAAAAGGAAAATAAAATTTCAACATGCTTATTGCTCACCAATAAGTTTGATGCTATATTATCTTGAAAAAATTCAAAGTTGGGAATCACTGCAAACAAAATGCTACTGAAAAAACAAGTTACAATGCTATAAAATAAATGCTTTCAATAGTGAAAATTTGTGTTATGTAATTATTCATAAGGATATCCTATATATATTAAAAAAATTGTAAATTAGAAAATATTGATAATTAGAAATAAATCTAAAAATCTTAAATTTAATGTTAAAGTTTCTAAATTATACAAAAAATAAATCTTGTTAAAATATTCAAAAAGTTAAAAATCAATTATATTATATTATGAAAAGATTTTGAATTAATATAATTTTTATAATAAATATTATAAATCATCTATATTAATAAAAAGCAATGATAACTATTAGTAAAAATGTCAAAATCTTTAAAAAATTAGAAAAAACTATATTTAACCTTGAAAATATTCTATTTTCAACAGATTTTGAATTAATAAATATATTTATAATAGATTATATATATTAATATAAAATGAAATTAGAAATAATTATTCCAAATCTAAACTAATTTATACTTTTATTATATAAATTATTTTATTTTATTATATATATATATAATATATATTTTATTCATATATATATATACAATAAATTTTTACGATTTAATAATAATTTTAAGTGTCAATTTTACGGTTATATAAAAATATAGCAAGTCAAATGATACGGTCTAATAAAATTTTAAGTTGTAATATACGGTCCAAAATGCAAAAAAGGTCAAATAGACCATCAAATTCCAGGCCTGCTCCATGGTAATCGTTGGGTAGAGCAAAACACCCACACCCTTGGGCAATCATAACAGGACCCACAGGACATCCAGGCTGTGGAAACACAACAAAAGCACTACCTGCATAAGCCTTTTCAAACAAGAGGCATAACAACATTACTCCTATGAATTTGGCAATACTATTTTTCTTCATAACTTCACAATGCAATGTAGGTACACAGAACAAATGCTTGCATGTAGTGCTGGAGGTTGTAGTTTGTATTTATAGAGGAAAGACGGGCATGTCTAGGAACAAAACTGTCTAATTAGCGGGGCTAAAAGACAATAATAGAATCTGTCGTATAATAAATTGAAACAGATTGATGCTCGCTAAAGACTAAAATTGATTTTAAAAGTTAATATTCAGGTTACTTGATTGAATTTTAAAATTTGACGACCGTTAGAGAAAGATTGGATGATTTTTTGACGTGGTTCATAATACGTATGAAAGCTGGATGGGTAGTTTCCTATGCCTGTAACAGTTTATTCTTGTTTTTGAAGGCTGTCGCTTCCTGGGCCGCCTACAAATGATTACATTTTTGTTTGAGCTACGTTAGAAAATAGGCCCTCCACGAAGATGTCAATCATTAGTTGATAAGATAAAGAATTTTTAATGTCTTTCTATATAAAATTGCCTTTAGAAGTCTTCATATACTCTAACATAAATAAGTCGAACATTTTAACTTTAGCTCATAGAGACTTTAGGGGTTGGGGCCCTAGTTCAGTTGGCTAAACCTTTCCTGTAGGTTGGTCACGAGGTCTAGTCTCCCCCACCCCCTGGGTACCAGAGGACGTGTCGCACCAGCGCTGCCAGTCACGTTAAAATGTTTACTAGGCACACTGCAATTTATAGGGGGTTGTGCTACACAATTCCTGCAGTCTAAAAAAAAAAGCTCATAGAGACTTTCAATCAACTACCGATTTGGATCTGCATCTTGAATATCCCACTCTATTTTTGGTGTTATTTCTATAATTCCTAAGTTTTCTAAACAAATTGAACCTATGAAATGGAATGCAATTCCTATATTAACCATATAATAATATTTGATTTTATAAATTCATAGTAAAGTCATTAGGGATGGGTGCTATAGCTACCGAGTTTTGTCTATGATTACTTATAGGCTACCTCGATATCATTTAGAAATGTTTTGTCTCCAAGATATCAATAGAATAATGCCAAATATGAGATCTAGCTTTGATCCAGTTCTTAATTATTAAATTTTATCTTAGATCTTTAGAAATTATACATAAAATTCTCAAAATCAATACTCTTATCTCCTTAACATATTTATCTTAACCTTTGTTCTATGTTCTTACTGGGTCTGCATGCCCCTCGATCAATTAGAATCAGTTAGGTCTCTAGGTATGCTATTTTTTGTTGGTATATAGTTTTTGTTGTTCTTGGTGGTTAGGTGTCGATCCTCCGACAAGGTGTTGGTTGGTTTTACACCTCTTCTATTTTGCTATGTTGTTTTTTCTAGCCAGTAGGCCTTGTTCCACTTTCTGATTAGGTTCAAGGCCCCTTTCCTCTCCTTCTGTTACCTAAAACATACTTATCTTAACCTATATATTATTTTTTATTAAGCTAAAATGGGTTTTTAAAAAGACCAAAACCCTTTTTAAACAATAACCTAAGACAAACAAAATGAGTTCCATGATAGATGAAAAACCTAAAAAGGACAAAAAAATACAACTACAACCAAGATATTAGTTAAAGCATAACAGCTAAAGAGAAATCCTAAATGACGCTAGACCTTTCCCTAGATAAGCACTGTGCTGTAGAAAAATGACCCCTTGTCATTTTAATGGTCTTTTAAGCCTTTCCTCTTGATGCTTGGTCCATTTTCCTTTGATTTAATGTTGCAATGTGGCTTAAACATTCACATTAGGTCCTTAAAATTCAAATTATGACGTCTTGTGAAGGTGTTGTGAAGTGTTGTAAAACATTTCTACATTTTTCTAAACTCTATTCATTAAAATTCACCTAAAAATCACCATTTTATTCATCATCAATTCCTATTTTGGAGTGTTGTAAAGTATTATAACAAGATTTCACACCCTTCTAGGAATAATTTCACTATTTACACCTTTCTTATGCTTTATTTGACCCTGTTATGCCCTTATAAGGCTTAATTAATTATGCTTTTTAATGTAAACGTCCCAAAAAACAACATTAAATGTGACTTAATTCCTGACACCCACATTCAAGTCCAGGGTGGGACCCATTTTCCATGGGTGGTGAATGAGTCCCTCTTGGCTCCAAATTCAAAATATTTCAAATTTTCTTTTAGGAAATTTTTATTTAAAATCACCTTATGTCAACCTGTGATGAGTTATTATCAGGTTACTAAAGCACAAGTGTGTATAAATATGTGTTTTTCTTCTCATTTTACAATCCTCCCCAACAATCTCATAACTCAATCAAGCAATTCAAGCATTCAACTAGCATTTGAGCACTTTGCATCATCTAATCAAGCATCAATCAAGTATTCAAAGACAACCATTGATATATCTTTAGAATTTCATCGACAAGGGTTTGGTAAGTTGATAGCATTTGCATGTTATTAGTTTATATTTCTCTTTCATTTCATCATTTTATTAAGGGTTTGATTACCAAAGTGGGATTTGACCAAGGAAAATCCCTTTTCCCTAACCCTTAACCATTTTTCCCCTTTGTGCATGTGTTGTGTATGTAGATTTGTCAAGCATTTAGGTGTTGAAAAGTGGAAAAAAAGTTAACAAAGTGTTTCAAGTCAATCATAACCTATTTCAAGCTTGGAGAAGACATTTTGTGTGTTTTCTACAGGATTAACTTTATCAACTTGACAAGCAGACAACCTCAGATCTAGTGGTGCAGAATTGTTCCCTGATTTCTCAGAATTTTGGGAGAGGATTGATTCGCCATCAATGGTGAATGAGTCCCACCTTAAGGCTGGAAATCCAGATTTTGTCAGATTGTAAATCCCGACACTCAAAAACCAATTTCTGACAGTTTTCATCAGGACCAGGACCAATTCACCATCAATGGCGAAAGAGTCCCACTGGTGATTTTCTATCATCATAGTCAGCATACCGAATATTCTAGATTCTCCATTCTCTACCCAGGTGCACTCTGAATCAACCTTTTTCTATTTTGTTTTGCATTTGTTTATTCTTAGTTCATGTTTGCAAACATCATTGTGTTTTCCAACATTGCATTAATCTTAGGTTTTTCATTCATAATCAGTTAAAAAATTCATTTATTTGCATTCATATCATTCCATTTAGTCTAAATAACATCACACATTGCATAATTTGAGTGAACTAGCTAGATCTTTTGGCCCTTCTTTAACTCCTTTTAGGTGAAAACCCTAGAAGTGCTAGGAAGGATTAGGGTGCCAAAAATCTACGGTTCATTTTGGTGAACTTGCATAGTGAGAACTTTACATTTCTAATTTCCATTGCATCTTGCATCCTAGGTTTCATTTGCATCAACATTCACTTAGGGTTTGTTTTGTTTTTGCATCCTAAGATTTCTCATATTGCATTAGTGAAAGACTCATTTAGATTTCATTTTTGCATTACATATTATTGAAAAAACTAAAAAATTGCATCTACACCTTTCATTGGCATTTGAAAAGCATTTAATCATTTTAAATTTTTTGAAAACACCAAAAAATATCATAACTAGACTCATTTGCCACCCTAGGTGAATTAGTCCATCTGCACATTTCATTCTAAATTTTTAGGCATTTTTCTAGGTAATTCCTGCATTTATGTTCTCTATTGTCATTTATCTATTTCAGTTTGTAGGATTTCTGTTATTTGCATTTTGCACTCCTAGATTACATTACATTTACATTCACTATGTCCTTTGTGGTACTTGCATGAGTGTTTGGTGCCCCATTGATAATACTTTAGTGAGACGAAGTTCTAGACTCATGGCTTCCCACGATAGCACTTTCATTATGGACCTTAGGATCTCAAGAGCTCCTACTCGTAGTATGGACAATGGTGCATTAGGAATTGATCATACCACTTATATTCCTTCCCCTTTCCATCCAATGAATTTTGACACACAAAACAACTCCCTTCCGCAAGACAAGGGCATTAGTATTCATGAATATTTCATAAATCTACAACAAGACTTGTCTCTTGAAAAAATTTCCACCACTGCCATATCTTCAATAGAAAACCTTCACTGTTTGATTTAAAGTGATGATGGTTTACAAGTTATGAAATGAATAGCCAAAATATACAATAAACATGCTCCTTCTACATCCCAATCAACAAATATAGTTTCAAGCCAAGGAGGATCTCACATTCCTCCCCCTTCAGCCATAGCCTCCATACCAACCTATACCACTCATCAAGTTACAACAACTATGCAATAGGTTAGTCATGTGGCTCCTTCTTTCGCAATTCCAACCAGCATTCCAAGTTCTTTTGTGGCATCACATATTCCATCCTCCACCTTCACCCCTCTTCGTGTCCTTTTCACTTCACCCAACATTACATACACCCCATCTCCATTTTCCCTTCCACCTCATACTCCTTACACCGATCCCATCATTACACAACTCTTTAACATAGTCTCATCCATGCAACAACAACTCTCCACCATTAGCCAAAGCCAAAATGCTCTACCAACATACCATGTTCGTAGTATCCCAATATCCTTAGAGATCTTATGCACACAAATGCCACAAGGAATTGAAATGCCTAGGTATGAGAAATATGGGGGTAAAGGAGACCCAACTAATTATGTTAATGCTTATACAACCTTGTGTAGTGAATTTGTCCTCAATGATAAGTTGCTAGCCAAAAAATTTCCTAGAACCTTAAAGGACACTACATTAGAGCAGTTTTCAAACCTACCCAATCATTCCATTTGATCGTTCAATGAAGTTGTAGATGTCTTCATAAGTCATTTCCAAGTCCACATGACTCCTAAGAACACAATGGCTAATTTAATGCGTTGTAAACAAAATACCCATGAAAAAGTCAGTGACTTCATTTCTCATTACCAGTCATTGTATGTTCAAATTGATGTCAAGATTCCTGATTCACATGTGTAGAAGATGTTTATTGAAAACTTGCACACTCACCTTCAAGATAAGCTAACTATAATGAAATTCCCTTCATTCATGCATTTATGCACGAGCCTTTGTGATTATCACAACTTGGTTTTTAGTCATGATTCAAAGTCCACTTCTTACTAAGCTGAGAAACTTGAGCAAAACAACCAAAACAATGTTGAAAACTTTAGAAAAACAAATCAAGACTTTTTACAATTCCATCTGCCTTCTCCACAACCAACCCAACCTGTTCAAAACCAAGTGGTCGTTGTTAAAGAAGCAGTGCCCTATACCTATGGGGACCCAAAGAGATAATTTACTCCCTTCCCTGATACCCTCCACAATACAATGAACCAATTGCTCCAACAAAAAATGCTCTCTTTTCCTACCATTAAACCACTTGATACCACCAAGCCTTTACCACCCAACTTCAAACCAAATGCTTATTTCCATTTTCATTGCCAAAATGGCCATGACACTGAACAATGTAAGCGTCTAAAAAACTTATTTCAAGACCTCATTGATTTGGGACGTTTGTCCATTGCGGGTGTCAATGATCAAGGAAATAAGTTTGTTGCACCCCCTAACTAGAATTTAAAAATCTTTACCAACCCCATGCCTAAACACAACATTTCATTTGTCAAGGCTAGTGAACCTTCAAACCCTCAAGTGATGAACAATGATGCAAATAATGAACAACATGATATAACTCCAAATGATGCCCAAGTTAATCCTATGGATGAATTTGTGAATACGGTAGATGTTATCCCTCGTAAGGGCCCAATCAACAAAAATCTTGATATCACTTTTTCTTCCAAATATATACATAAAAAGCTTCTTGATGGTCCTCTTTACATAGCCGGCCGAATCTATGATAAGCCCACCAATGGGATATTAATAGATCTCGCATGTGGTGAGAATGTGATCACAAAAGAATTTTTAGTATTGCATGAATTGTATCAATATGACTATAATAAACCAACTGTATGGATTGAAACACATAATGGTTTTGTGTGCCCTACAATCGGATCGATCGTACTCCCCTTACAAGTGGGACCTAACACTTTGGATGTAACATTTTCTATCATTTCACAATCAGATCAATTTTATCTACGTCTAGGTCACCCTTGGATTTTCTCGATGAAAGAAGTCCCCTCTATTCTTCACAAATGTTTGAAGTTTCCACATGACAATGAAATATTTACCATAAACCATAGTGGCTTTAATTCATTATCCTCTAAAGGTATTTTTTACCTAGAATCCTTTTGGCCTAAACCTATGGAGCCCATCACTCCTCGTAAGGATTTCTTCTTCATAGCCTATCAAAAGTTCAAGGCCAAATGCATAGCCGAATTGTCTCTTCGTAGCATGTCCCTATCCACTTCCGCTCCTCCTATCCTAGATGAAACCATGCTTCAGCCTAAATTGAACATTGAATAACCACACAACCTCATGAACAACCACCTATAAACATTTCCCCTTCCTCGTTTAAACGACCAAGAGAAAATGAAACAAATCTAGTTATGCCTCCCCACATTAAACAAGTGTATAAAGCTAAAGAGAAAGTGATTGACCCGTCTTCTTTGGTTTCTTTTGTTCTTCCACCTCTGGAAGAAAAGGAACCTATGATGGATCAACCCACTCTTACCCCTCAACAACTCCAAAATAAAATTAAATGGAACCACGGTGCTAGGGAGTGTAGGCATCGTCATCATCTCCTTCCTCATCAATCTCAAATGGAAGAAAAAAATGAAACCCAACCTCTGCCTTTCACAAAAGCAATAGATGACAACATAGTCCAGCCCTCACAACAAAATGAACCAATCCAGTAACCACAAATTTTGCTTCATCCCTCCTTGGAGATAACCCTTCGTCCTCCCATTGCAATTAACCTTGATGATGACGATGATGAGGAAATCATAAAAATAGATGAAGAAGTACATAATGGCCTAAACTCATTATTTTCATCTACCATGAGATTAAATGATAAATCTTCTCAGCCAAGTGAAAAACCTAGCACATCTCCTAGTTCCACACTTGCAATTCTTCCTTTGGAAATTCAACCACCCTCTCAATACAATGAACATGATTAGGAGGTGGATGACTTGTTAGATGGTTGACTTGTAGTCACCTTACTATCCTTTCATTTCTCTTTTTCTTTGGTTTAATTTTATGTTTGTAATGTGTTCCACCATATCGTGCGTTTGATGTTCTTTCTCTCTTTGTACACTTCTTCTATTCATACCTCTATTCTTCTCTATGTCGTGCATTGTCTTTTTTGCTTTTGTTTTCCTTTTGGGGATGACACAAAGAATAGAGATGCCCTATGTTTCTTCCATGTTGACCCAAAAGGTCCTTTTTCTCTATTTTTTGTGTTTTCCTATTGGGGATGATGCAAGGCATTGAGACCGAAATGTCTCCTTCATGTTGACCCAAAATATTTTCCTTTTCTTTTTCCTTTCATTTTCTTTTCGCTTGTGTTTTCCTTTTGAGGACAATGCAAGGCATTGAGATGGAAATGTCTCTTCCATGTTGACCCAAAATGACCTTTCTTCTTCTTTTGTTTTCTCTCTCTTTGTGTCATTCTTCCAGTTCTATGTATTCGGGGAATGATGACACTTCCAAGCTCTTTCATAAAAAAATTGCAGCAACAAACATATTGACCCCAAATCCATAGATCCCTTATGTGTTTGGTCTGTTCCCTTTTGGGGGGGAACTTCCATTTTCTTCTTTTCTCCTTTTCGTTTACATGAAGCAACCTAACTTAGAAACATATGACTTGGCATAGAGTCTTTCCAAGTTGGCTCTAATTTCTTTTTTTTCTTCTCACATTTTCCTTTCCTTCCTACTTTAAAGTAATTTCTCACAGAACGATGTGTAGCAATTCCTTTAATGTGGGGGGCATACATTGGCATCATTTCATTTTGCATTCTTGGTTCTTAGTGTAGACTTATCACTTCATACGATGCATTTCTCAATTCATGGATGACATTGAGTGTGATGTCCTTCGTAAGTGTGATCTATCATAGCATATTACATTCCTCTTAGTGGCCTGATGTGACGCACTGCATCCTCTAAGTTGTGAATATACTATTCTTTGATTGGTCCTCTCTTGGAGACATTAGACACAATGTGCCCTAAGTAATAGACCTTGCATTAACTTCACAAAACTCCTCTGAACATATTTTACATTTTACATTTTACATTTTTCCATTTTTTCCACCTTCCATAATGCATCTTTCATTCCTATGGCACCCTTGCTCTTTGTTCATTAGTTCTAAGCATACAAAGCTTTGCTTGTCTCATGAAGAATGAACCAATATTTTCCTTTGTGGTGCCTTGTTAAAGTTATCAAGAGGTATAACTTTGATATGGTTGAGCAGGAAGCCCATTCATTGACATGAATATCCCCATAGCCACCTATGTGTTTGTGGTTTAATGCCAACTAGTGTATGTACTTCACCTTCTTAGGTCTTCTCACCCGGCGGACCACCATGAGTTTTGTTGCCCCAGAGTGAGTATGCATTTTATTTTTCAAACAATCGGCCTAGATCTTTTCCACAACTAGTTGGATAAACAATTGAAGCTTTCATTCCTTTTTCACTATCATGTGTGTTCCTTTGTTCTTATGTTTACTTTGCCATGGGATCTTCATCCTGGGGACTTGATCATCCCTCTTGATTGTTCTCATTCCATCTTGCTAACATAAGTGCATTGAGACCTCTTTCCTAATTTTCATGGCTACTTTAGTGTGAGTTTGAAGCAAATTCATCCTCTCACTAAAGTGGGGGCTAAATGTGCCATAGAAAAATACCCCCTTTTCATTTGCATGGTCTTTTAGGCCTTTCCTCTTGGTTCTTGGTCCATTTTCCTTTGATTTAATGTTGAAATGTGGCTTAAACATTCACATTAGGTCCTTAAAATTCAAATTATGGCATCTGATGATGGTGTTGTGAAGTGTTCTAAAACATTTCTACACTTTTCTAGACTCTATTCATTATAATTCACCTAAAAATCACCATTTTATTCATCATCAAGTCATATTTTGAAGTGTTCTAAAGTCTTGTAACAAGATTTCACACCTTTCTAGGAATAATTTCACTATTTACACTTTTCCTATGCTTTATTTGACCCCTTTATTCCCTTATAAGGCTTAATTAAGCATGTTTTTGAATATAAACCCAACAAACAACATTAAATGTGACTTAATTCCCAACACCCACATTCAAGTTGAGGGTGGGACTCATTCGCCATGGGTGGCGAATGAGTCCCTCTTGGCTCCAAATTCAAAATATTTCAAATTTTCTTTTAGGTTTTTATTTAAAATCACCTTATGTCGACTTGTGATAAGGTATTATTGGGTTACTAAGACACAAGTGTGTATAAATATGTGTTTTTCTCCTCATTTTACAATCCTCCCTAACAATCTCATAACTCAATCAAGCAATTCAAGCATTCAATTAGCATTTGAGCACTTTGCATCATCTAATCAAGCATCAATCAAGCATTCAAAGGAAGCCATTGATATATCTTCAGAATTTCATTAATAAGGGTTTGGTAAGTTGATAGCATTTGCATGTTATTATTTTATCTTTCTCTTTCATTTCATCATTTTATTAAGGGTTTGATTACCAATGTGGGATTTGACGAAGGAAAATCCCTTTTCCCTAACCCTTAACCATTTTTCCGTTTTGTGTATGTGTTGTGTATGTAGATTTGTCAAGCATTTAGGTGTTGAAAAGTGGAAAAGAAGTCAACAAAGTATTTCAAGTCAATCATAACCTTTTTCAAGCTTGGAGAAGACACTATGTTCATTTTCTACAGGATTAACTTCATCAACTCGACAAGCAGACAACCTCAGATCTGGTGTTGCGGAATTGTCCCCTAATTTATCAGAATTTTGGGAGAGGACTGATTCAAAATTAGTGGTGAATGAGTCCCACCTTAAGGATGGAAATCCAGATTGTTTTTAGATTTTGGATCTCGACACTTAGAAACCAGTTTCTGACAGTTTTCATCAGGAGCAGGACTGATTCGCCATCAGTGGTGAATGAGTCTCACTGGTGATTTTCTGTGGTCTCAGTCAGCATTTACAAAATTCCATTTTTTCCATTCTCTGCCTAGGTGCACTCTCAATCAACCTTTTTCTATTCTTTTTTGCATTTGTTCATTCTTAGTGCATGTTTGCAAACATCATTTTGTTTTCCAACATTGCATTAATTTCTTAGGTTTTGTATTCATAATCAGTTAAAAAGTTCATTTAGTTGCATTCATATCATTCCATTTAGTCTAAATAACATCACACATTTCATAATTTGTGTGAACTAGCTAGATTTTTTGGCCCTTCTTTAACTCCTTTTAGGTGAAAAACCCTAGAAGTGCTAGGAAGGATTAGGGTAACAAAAATCTACGGTTCAACCACACATCATTAAATTTAGTGTGTGACTAAGAGAATACCTTGGGAAGATCTTTATTCATCTAAAATATAGTCATGAAGCATAGTTGTCTTTGTCCTTAGACTAAGGAGAAGGGGGGAGAGAACCATAGTTAGCATGATGGCATGAATAAAGTGGGAAAAGGAATTCCTAACTAGAGATTTTGATCATCAAGGGTCATTAGTAGGTATAGATATGGGTTACACCAACATTAGGGAAAGCTCATTTAAAATAGAGTAAAATAGTAGAGTAACTAGGTTAGGAACCATGGAAGGTCCACCAATAGAAACCAATAGAGATGTAAGACCCATAACAGACCTTGTGGGAATTGTTGTAGGAGTTGGAATCACTGAGATAGGCTCAAAATGAGTCAAATCATCCAAGTTAGAGTTAGAGCTCTCAAGAATTATTTTTCAATTGTCTATTATTTACCTAGAGCTCATCAAAACTTATTTTTCTTCCATATCCTTGGATTTCTTCCAACATTTCTTATTTGGTGTTTTAAATTAATATTTTTATCCTTGTTTTATTAATTTGAGAATTGATTTACTTTCTTAAGGATGTTCTCTTTCATAAATTTTTCTAATTCCTTCAATATCTAGACTTTTCTTTCTAAAAAATCATGCCTAATATTAGTCTTCTTTACTCTTTTCTTTTGTTTTCAATTTTTTGATCATATTTTGATTTTTTCTTGGGAATTCCTCTATTTCTTCATCCACTTCTTCTTTTTCTTCTACATTATCTCTTAATATCCCTCCTTTCATGATGCCAATTCCTCTAGTTATTACCAATTTTTTATTTTCCCTTCCATAATCCATAATACATTTCCTTTTCAATTATTCTTTTCTTTCTAAATATTATTTTTTGCAATTGTTCTTCTTCTTTGAAAGATATTTTTTGTTATATTTTATTTATCAAATTTAGTTTTCACACACCTTCTCGCTCCTTGATTATTTTGTTTAGGTACCCTCATTATGATTTTGAATCCCTTTATTTCATTCAATCCTAACAATTCTTATATTTT
>VDFB02271358.1:734861490-734948519 GCA_007258455.2 Sequoia sempervirens | reverse complement strand
CATTTGCATGGTCTTTTAGGCCTTTCCTCTTGGTTCTTGGTCCATTTTCCTTTGATTTAATGTTGAAATGTGGCTTAAACATTCACATTAGGTCCTTAAAATTCGAATTATGGCATCTTGTGAAGGTGTTGTGAAGTGTTCTAAAACATTTCTACACTTTTCTAGACTCTATTCATTATAATTCACCTTAAAAATCACCATTTTATTCATCATCAAGTCATATTTTGAAGTGTTGTAAAGTCTTGTAACATGATTTCACTCCTTTCTAGGCATAATTTCACTATTTACACTTTTCCTATGCTTTATTTGATCCCTTTATTCCCTTATAAGGCTTAATTAAGTGTGTTTTTGAATATAGATCTGACAAACAACATTAAATGTGACTTAATTCCCAACATCCACATTCAAGTCTAGGGTGGGACCCATTCACCATGGGTGGTGAATGAGTCCCTCTTGACTCCAAATTCAAAATATTTCAAATTTTCTTTTAGGTTTTTATTTAAAATCACCTTATCTCGACCTGTGATAAGGTATTATTGGGTTACTAAGACACAAGTGTGTATAAATATGTGTTTTTCTCCTCATTTTACAATCCTCCCCAACAATCTCATAACTCAATCAAGCAATTCAAGCATTCAACTAGCATTTGAGCACTTTGCATCATCTGATCAAGCATCAATCAAGCTTTCAAAGGAAGCCATTGATATATCTTCAAAATTTCATCAATAAGTGTTTGGTAAGTTGATAGCATTTGCATGTTATTATTTTATCTTTCTCTTTCATTTCATCATTTTATTAAGGGTTTGATTACCAAAGTGGGATTTGACGAAGGAAAATCCCTTTGCCCTAACCCTTTACCATTTTTCCCTTTTGTGTATGTGTTGTGTATGGAGATTTGTCAAGCATTTAGGTGTTGAAAAGTGGAAAAGAAGTCAACAAAGCATTTTCAAGTCAATCATAACCTTTTCAAGCTTGAGAAGACACTATGTCTATTTTCACAGGATTAACTTCATCAACTCGACAAGGTGACAACCTCGTGATCCGGTAAGTTATGAATTGTCCCCTAATTTATCGTAATTTTGGGAGAGGGACTGGATTCAAAATTAGTGGTGAATGAGTCCCCCACCTTAAGGATGGAAATCCAGATTGTTTTAGATTTTGATCTCGGCACTTAGAAACCGGGGCCGACAGCTTATCAGAGTGGACTACCCGCCCATCGCTGGTGAATGAGTCTCACCGGTGATTTTCAGGGTCTCAGCCAAGATTTTACAAAATTCCATTTTTCCATTCTCCTCTAGGTGCACTCCTCAATCAACCTTTTTTTCTATTCTTTTTGCATTTGTTCATTTTTAGTTCATGTTTGCAAACATCATTTTTTTTTCCAACATTCCATTAATCTTAGGTTTTTCATTCATAATCAGTTAAAAATTTTATTTAGTTGCATTCACATCATTCCATTTAGTCTAAATAACATCACACATTTCATAATTTGAGTGAACTAGCTAGATCTTTTGGCCCTTCTTTCTCCTTTTAGGTGAAAAACCCTAGAAGTGCTAGGAAGAATTAGGGTGCCAAAAATCTACGGTTCAACCACACGTCATTAAATTTAGTGTGTGACTAAGAGAAGACCTTGGGAATATCTTTATTCATCTAAAATATAGTCATGAAGCATTATTGTCTTTGTCCTTAGACTAAGGAGAAGGGGGGAGAGAACCATAGTTAGCATGATGACATGAATAAAGTGGGAAAAGGAATTCCTAACTAAAGATTTTGATCATCAAGGGTCATTAGTAGGTATAGATATGGGTTACACCAACATTAGGGAAAGCTCATTTAAAATATAGTAAAATAGTAGAGTAACTAGGTTAGGAACCATCAAAGGTCCACCAATAGAAACCAATAGAGATGGAAGACCCATAATAGACCTTGTGGGAATTGTTGTAGGAGTTGGAATCACTGAGATAGGCTCAAAATGAGTCAAATAATCCAATTTAGAGTTAGAGATCTCAAGAATTATTTTTCAATTGTGTATTATTTACCTAGAGCTCATCAAAGCTTATTTTTCTTCCATATACTTGGATTTCTTCCAACATTTCTTATTTGGTATTTTAAATTAATATTTTTATCCTTGTTTTATTAATTTGAGAATTGATTTACTTTCTTAAGGATGTTCTCTTTCAAAAAAAATTCTAATTCCTTCAATATCTGGACTTTTCTTTCTAAAAAATCATGCCTAATATTAGTCTTCTTTACTCTTTTCTTCTGTTTTCAATTTTTTGATCATATTTTGATTTTTTCCTAGGAATTACTCTACTTCTTCATCCACTTCTTCTTTCTCTTCTACATTATCTCTTAATATCCCTCCTTTCATGATGTCAATTCCTCTAGTTATTACCAATTTTTTATTTTCCCTTCCATAATCCATAATACATTTCCTTTTCAATTATTCTTTTCTTGCTAAATATTATTTTTTACAATTGTTTTTCTTCTTTTAAATATATATTTTTGTTATATTTTATTTATCAAATTTAGTTTTCACACACCTTCTCGCCTCCTTGATTATTTTGTTTAGGTACCCTCATTATGATTTTGAATCCCTTTATTTCATTCAATCCTAACAATATATATATATATATATATATATATATATATATATATATATATATATATATATATACTATATATATATATATATATATATATATATATTTTTATTTGTGGTGGTGCATTTAAAAAATGTTGTTATGCTCTAAGATAAGTGAGTAGACCATGAGTAGAGTTATAATAAAAACTATATATTTTCTTCTTTTCCTAATAATTTCCATTAGAATAATATCTCACCTAACCATAACTAAAGTAGGTGGTTTCTTCTCTTCTCCTTTTTCTATGACATATTCCTTTGCTACATCCACCTCTATAAATATTATAATATCCTTTATCATCATTTAAAGGATAGCTAGCAGGAGATTGCTCATTTTTTATTTACAATGGGGCACACTATGCCTTATGAATGTTGCATTGGTTCTTCCATATTGTATGTTTATATTCATGGTCATATAAGGATCTCTTGCACAACCCTTTGGCTCTTTCCATTCCCTTGTGGAAACTAATATTATTTTCACAACGATGGTTGTACCATATCTTGTGTTCCTCATCATCCCTTAGCCTAGTCATAAGAGAGGGATAATCATAGATATTTCATGATCATCCCATTCACTATAAATTCAACACTCCACTTTTAATCCTCATTGGTACAACTTTTAATTCAACTTTAAGTGTTGCAACTCTTTACTCACCTTTCATAATTGGAAATTAATTTCTTAGATGGCCTTATTCAATGTTGTAAGTGCACCAAACCTTTCACCTATGGCTTGACAAAAACATACACTATTTTCTCCTTTAGGTCATTTTTTTTTTTTTTCAATTTTTAAATACTCTAATCTTAGTCTTATGTTCTCCAATTCCTTATTTTATATTTCCTTATTATTTCATCTATAAGTTTGTGACTCTATTTTTCATACCAATTATAATTTACTTGAATAAGTGTTAATGATTATTCTATCCAAGTTAGTTCTAACTGAACTAGTATCCATCCTAACATAAACCATTCAATTATTTATTTCTTGATTAATTTTTCTTCCATCTTATTAATTCCTTGAATCTATGATCAAATTCTTTAATAACTTCACCTTCTTCCTATTTAACCTCTCTATATATTTTTTATTCTCTCTAATAGAATCTTAGGGGATCCAAAATTATAGAGAGGTTCATATTTTATTTATTTTCATTCCTTATCATGTTGAAGACATTTTTTCATATACCATTTTAAAGCTTCACTTCTTAGAGTCACTACAAAATCATAAAATTTGTCCTAGTTCACTTGATTTCTATTCATTCTCTAAATAGATTCCAACATAAAAAGTGCATATTAGAGGCTTTTTTAAGTATCTTTTTCCAAATATTGGTAAGTTTAGGGTGGGATATATATCTAAAAATTAGTCTAGATAGATCTATTGGTACTAGGTAAAGGTTCTTATTCTCTTTCTGTCAGGTTTTCATCTTTTGATATTGAATACATAAATGTCTTCTCCTTTTCTATTTCTTTTTTCATAGTTTCTACGCTTCATTAGTTTCCATATTATTTCTTTATTTTGGCTAATTCAATGTAAAATAAATTGGTTCTTAATATTTCTATGCAATCTCTTATAGATTCATGTTTTTTATTTTTCTCTTGTTCAAGTTGAATCAATATATGCTCCTTCCATAGGAACACTTCCTATATTAAGCAATGTGGGGGATGACTCTTGGTCAAAGGGTTTTGCCTCTTTATGTTACCATTTTAATTCAAGAGATAAATTTTAATTAGTTAATGGCATCTAAACCATTAATATAGGGTTTTCTCAACCCTCATTAATCATCTTGATAGTATCTAAATAAATTGATTCTTAATATTCTATGAAATATTATAGATTCATATATTTTGTTCTCTTATTTAATTTGAATCAATTTATGTTCCTTCTACAAGAATACTTCCTATATTAACCAACTTGGGGGATGACTCTTGGTCTAAGGATTTCACCTCTTTATGTGACCATTTTAATTCAATAGATGGATTTTTATTAGTTAATTACATATCACCCATTAATATAGAGTTTTATCAACCTCATTAGTCATCTCAATACTACCCATGTAAATATCCTTGAAAATTTTATTTTCTTCCTTTTCTACCACAATTTTCTCACTTTCTTCCAGATTTCATTGTTTCACCATTTTTGTATTTTTCTAAGCCCATACCTTCACTTACAAATATATCTAGGTAATCTTTATTTAAATCTATAGGTTTTAGTTTTATAAGATGGGTTAGTAGTTTCTCCAATCCATCATTAAATATGATCCTTATGTTAGAAAAATGAGCTTCCAAATGAGGTGTACAAGTTGGTAGAGTACCCCTACTTCTACATCCTTCTTTCTATGAATCATTAATTACCGAAAATTCTTAAATATGTATTCTCAAACCTTGTAATATCTGATTTGATTTATCTATCTATTTGTTGAGTTTCTCAAATATGTCATTGTTAAAGATTAGTGTAATTAATCCTCATATGTATAACATCTCAATTGATTTATCTATCTATTTGTTGAGTTTCTCAAATATGTCATTGTTAAAGATTAGTGTAATTAATCCTCATCTGTCTAGTTATAGAGTCATATATTTTTCCTCAAAATTATTGTGTTCAACTACAACCCCCTTGATACACTCATTAATGCTTAATTACATGCATGGTATGATTTCTTTTTCTTGATCACCCTCAACATTCTTGGTAGCATCTTCTCTATCATTTTGTAACTCCTTGACAATAGCACTCTAGGTGTGCTATTATTTCTTCACACATCCTTCTCCATTATTTTGTAATACCTTTCCTATAACTCTTGGATTTATTTTAATGTAATATTCTCCATGTTATTTCCAATTCAATCTCTTCCTTGAAATTTATTCTCTTCTTCCTATATCCTTTGGTCATAGGTTTTATTTTATTAATCCTTTTATGCACCCCTAATGAGTTACTCTTCTCTTTTCTAAAGGTAATATATATTTAGAGATCCCTTCAAGATTCCCTCCTTTCTATTTTTTATGCTTTGTTATCTAATCCTATAGCGTGAAGCTAGGACATAGAGTTTTCTACTACCAATCATGAATTTTTTTTTTCTCAACTCTAATCCTTCTTTACAAAATTATTATCAATTGTGACTAGTGTATTTGCAGCTAGGTCTCTCTTTTATCTTTTTACAAATATCTTGGTAAAAAAATTAGTATGATAGAAAGAATGGGCATTAAAATATTTTGGCCTTGGTTACTTAACATATAGTATTCATACTACAATTTTGAAGATAAGAATATTATCAAAGTGTGCATAGTATATTATAAAAGATTGTAGAAAAAAAGAACATAAAAAATAGTAAAATTTATAGCATAAACCATAACATAATATTCATGATCCAAACCAACTTGTAGTATAGTATATTACTCATAAACAAATATGATAAAAATATTATTTCACATTCCATATGTAGACTATCATTATACATTCTCATTTTTGGGTATACATGATATTATCTATTACAACAAAATTTAATACTTTATTTACGTGTTTTATCTATTGCATTCTTATACCAGGCTATCTGTTGGAAGTTTGAAGAAATTTTTGGTTTTTTTGTCATTAATAAGGTTCTTGGCAACATGAGCATGACCATATACAGTGTTTTCATTGATGTTAACATTATGGTTTGATGTCAACATCAAATTCTAAATTGAGGTATAGTTGATTGGTGAAGCACGAGAAAGTATGGTGATGGTAATCCATTATACAAGTGCAAGAGTCTCGATTTGGTGTAGAAAAAATATGTTCAATATTTGGTTGTCATAAAATATAGTTTTCAGTGTACATTCTATCAATTTTTAGGTTTGCATTTCTCCTCCTTGGAGAATTTTGTTCTATGGTTCTAAGGAAATTTTAGTATATGTTGGAGAATCTTAAATCCAAATTTTCATGTCTTGATGTCATCTAGTGTATGTAACACCCCTCTGTTTTGGCTCTTTTGTTCGGTAGTGATCTTCCTCGTTATGCTTGGTTTTGTTTATGTTGTGACTATGGAACTTGGTTACTTTTATTCGTAAATTGTTAAACGAATTGAATGCTATATTTTGATGTGATGTTATTTTATTCTGATTTTATCTTTATGGCATGTTTTGGATTAACTTAGAAGATATTTGGATTTAATGATGTTTTATGTTGTTGATCATATCGTTGATGTTATAGTCGTCAGTTAGTGATTGTGTATTGGTGAAGGGGATGGGATTGTATCACTCACTTGTGAGTGCCCTACGATTATGAGATTTCCTCTTCACAGTGTGTTTAATCATCTTATATATATATATATATGCATGTTTTATGTACTCTTTGCTCATAGGTTGACAGGTACATGACATCAACTCCACATGGTTCATAGGTTTAAGCATGTCCATTGACCAACAGAAATCACTTGGGAGATAGTAGCTAGGTTTTCCGTGCCAAGTTGTCACCCTAGTCATAGTGTGTCATCGGGTTGTTGTCGAGTTGGTTGTTTTAATTTGGTCTATTTTACCTTGAGTATTTATTTAATTTCATATTATAAAGGTTATTAAATGTTAGGTGTAGTTAAAATGATGTTTAAATGTATCTTGTTGCAATGTTGAAACGTTATTTATTTTATTGATCGATTTGATTTAATTAATAAAAGTAGATTGAGTTTATTGATTAATTAGATTAATGGTGATTTATTAAATGAGATAGTTGTTTTGGCATTATTGTATATTAAGAGTTAATTAAAATAAAACTAGAAATCATGTTTGGATAGTTAGAGTTAAATTAAAATAAATAAATAAATAAATAATGTAAATGTGTTTTTAATTTCACTTTTGAAAATTGTTGATAAAGTAAATTCTTTGCAAAAATTGTATTCTTTTGTTTTAAAGAATTTTGAAAAATGCATGAGATTTGAATTAGAAAGTAAAAATTTGTTTTAAATTTAAAAATTGGAAATATCCTCCAAATTTTGCAATAAATTTAGTGGGTGGGGATATATTAGGGGTTTGACCAAATTTGGGAAAAAAATCTATTTAGTAAATGGAATTTCATAAATTTTTTGACTTTTGGGGGAAGGAGTTTCTGGTTGTGGCTTTGCTTGGATTGGTGAAGGAATTGAAATTCTTGCTTGAGCTAGAATCAAAGGAAACATAAATTGGAAGCACCATCTTGAAGTTCTTCAAGCTTGGAGGAAAAATCAGGTTCTTCCTTGTATTTGTTTTGTTTCATTTTGAAAAGAATTCAAATCCTTGTTTTGTTGTTTGAAAATCCTTAAAATGATGCTTAAATTCAATGGAAAACCCATGTCAATTGGTTCTAAACTTTTAAACTTCTGTTGGAAATTTGGAAAATGAAATCAAACAAGAATTCAAACAATGGTTAAATCAAAGAAAACTAAAAGAAATGGGCATTTCAAACTAAGTTTTAAACCCAACTTGCATTCCAATTTGTTGTTTTATTGCAAATTTTTGTTGTGCATTTGCATAGTTTGGACTGTGAAAAGGAATTTGGATTTTGCATATAAATCTATATGCTTTAACTTGGAAATGTTTTTTTTTAAAACAAATGAAATTGTTTCTTTATCCAAAGTTTCCCTATTTTTTGTTGAGCCCCAGGGGAGACTGTGTTTTCTATTAAAATTGCATTTTTAAAATTAAAAATAAAATAAAATTACATTTTTTTTTAATGTTTGTGGGGAGGGGAAGCCAACCCCCACTGCCACCGTCGTCGCCGCCCAAAGGGAGGCGAGCCGTGTGCAGGGCACACAAGCTGCCACCCTAGGAGGTAGGGTAGCCTGCGCGCACCCTAATTAGGGCTTGGGTCATGTTTTGTTTTAAAAAATTCATTTGTTTTAAAAAATTTCTTTCTTTTTTTATTATATGTATAATTTATATTATATATATATTATAATATATATATGTCTATATATATTATATGTATATATATATTGTGATTTAATTTAAATAAATAGGTTATCTTATTATTTAAATATATACATGTTTAATGATAAGTTATTAATTTTTAATTAATTGGAAAATAATAATATTTTTTTTTAATTGAGAGATATTTAAATGATGTTAAATATTTAAAATAGAAATCTCTTTAAAAATGATTATCTCATTACTATAGGGGAATTGAAATTGGCTTTATAACAAATGTTTTTTTTATAGATATTTAAAATGTGGATGTTATAATCAAATTTTTTTATTTCAAAAGATTATTTTAATCATTATCTTTGATCGAGCAAGCGGTATTAAATTATTGGTTTAATATTCTTTAATGTCGGCAATGTGATTTGATTTACTTTTGAGTGTGCAAATATTGTTAATTATTTAACTGATTACATGCACTATGTCATTGCTTGGCTTGGGTTTAGGAAACCCTAATAGTAGTTTATTGAGTAGTTGGAAATGCTTTCTAAATAATGTTTCGTTCATTGTCGTTGTTGGGCAATAGGGTTAATTGTTTATGTAAGTCTTCCAGAAGGGGTTTTTAATTCTTTGGGGTTGTTGTAGTGTGTTGTCAACCTCTATTTCACCTTGGGAAGTGTGTATAGTGGTATCTTGTTGTCTTACCTGGTTTTCTCGAACGAGGATGGTTTGTGCCTCCTTGGGATTAGGAGAGGGTTATGTGGTTTGTGCCTCCTTTGGAAGGAGTGGGTTTTGTATTTTGGTTTCATCCAGTGTTTGGAGAGTTTTTTGACCTTTGTTGGCTCCAGTGTTTGGAGTGAGTTTCCTTTATTGTTGCCTCCTTGGTTTGGAGAGGTCATCTTATCTGGTTACTAGATCGTGGTTTTGTACCATGTGTGTTGTCGTTAGGAGAGTGGCTCTCTGTGGGCATCCGACACACAAAAGGGGCACCAGGGTAACTCACCTAGGGTTTAATCAAGTGATAATTTAAAAGAATTAATGGGGAACTTTCACACTAATAAAGATAAGGAATGCATCTCTCGTGAAGCATGTGTTTGTTAAGGCTCGAGATGAGACGAGACATAGTTTTGCATGAGAGTCCGACGGCCGATAGAGGCAAGCCAGGGTAACCTAAGATGGGGTCTAGTAGCCTAAGAAGGTTGAGCTAGGGTAACTCATGGAAATTTATGTATGGCACTCTACCTACGTCAGCTGTCAGTCAGATATTGTGTGGTGTACAAATGATGTTCATGATCATTGTTTCTTGGAAGCATTGTAACCTTTGTATTAGGTGTTTGGTATTTGTATTTGTTTCAATTCAACTATGTATTAACCTGTGTCTAGAGGTAGATGGTCTTGTGATGGATTCCTTGTTACTATCTCCTAGCATGGGGGGTGAGCCTTCGAGTATCACATGGTTGGGTGGAATGTGCACCTTAATCCATTGGGTCGTCTTCTTGTTCGTGTGGATGAGATTTCCAATTGGAGAGCTCGTGTGATCCAGATTCTTCCATGCTTAATTCATTCAGTTGATCTTGTATTTTATTACCCCTCATTTGTTATCGAGGTGGATTTTGTAATATGTAATCATGCTTTGGGATTTATCTCATTCCGAGAATGAGTGTTATAATCATGTTGTAAATTATATTATTGGAATCAGGTGGTATCTCCTATTCTTTGATGTAAATTATTATGTATAGAATGTATGTGAATTTAATTGTTATGTAATTAAATGTTATGGTTATAATTCATGTCTCTTGTTTGGGTTTAAGTAACTCAATCTCGTAACCTTAGGGGATTGGTTGGCAATGGTTAGTGAACTTGCATGTTAATTGTTCTAATTTAAAAAAAAATTAGTTCATTTGTGTAGTAAATTGCAACTTCCCCTAAGGTTGCGTGGTGGGGCATTACAGTGTAAAAGTTATGATTGACAAAGTATTAGGTTTTCCATTAACATAGTTACTATAGTAGTGTGCATAATTGGAATGCTCTACATTCCACCACAAAAGAATATTTAGTTATGTGTTTTTGTGGGAGTACTTACAAGTGTTAGAAGAGTGTGTGGTCCAAGTGGAAAATGTTTTGGTGGTTCAATCAGTAGTCTTTACTATCTAGTGTCAACCTAAAGAGTTTAGGGTTATGCGAAGTTAAAATATGAATTGACAAAACTTAAGGGTGTAATTATAGGTCCCTTCCAACTTATTTTGATGTGTTACAATTTTTGAGGCATTTTTGGTTGGATCTTGAGTTGACGGGTTAATATATTAATTACATATTTCATCTAATTAGGCCGACCTAATTCATGTTGTAGGTGTTTGTGGATGTAATAAATATAAATGTAAGTTCATTTTAGTGTTGTAGATATGATATGTATGCAATTTAATTTGAATTATGTGAATAAAGTGTGAATGTGATGTGAATATAAGAAGAGAATAGTGTGGAAGTGGTGTAGCATGAAGTGTGTTGATTTGGTATTTTGAGCTCTAGTGGAACTATATCTCCTACATATTATAGATGCATTATTAGTAGTTCAAACCTTGGCAGTGGGTCACCCCTCTTTTCTATTTCTCTTATTCTCTAGATAGTGAGTCTACCTAGTAGTGAGCCTTTCTAGAATATATTATGACTAGTTATAATATATTGTGAGCTAATCCTAACCATGTTTTTTTCCCTTTTTAGGTTTCCCATGTAAAAATATGGTGTTCATGTGTTATCTAATTTTATTATTACTTTTGTTGTTTCTTTCCTTACTACAAATTGAATATGATGTTTCAAATGAATGTTTAAGTGGTTTCAGAAAATACTTCAATTCTCCCCCTCTCAATATTTCAGGTGTTCAACACTATCTATAGATCATATCTACCTTATCTCTTTCTTTCACATTCTCTTATCTATCCCATCTATTTGAACCCTTCTTATACTATAGTATAGATATCTTCAAGGTGTGTATCTTTTCTACATGTGATGGATCTTGGATGTGTTGACAACACATTCCTTTTATGATGGATGAATCTTGTTATAGAGTTAGCTTTCTCCTACCAATAATAATGTTCTTATGTTTGAACTTATTTATTATAGACATTAATTTATAACATGTACAGACATTTATATTTTTAATTATTAAATTGTAGATTTAGTATTTATGATAACATATTTTTTGATATATATAAACTAATTTTTTTATCTTACATATTTAGAGGGAGTAATTTATCTAATATTTATCACATGCATATGCATTTAACTATTTAATTATAATTTGGAAATCATAGGATCTGTGTTTAAGTACAATATAGATATTTAATTTTCTATTCAATTCACAATATAGACATTGAAATATAGTTTATAATATCTAATTTGATGTAAAATAAAATATCTAACATCTGTATTTTTCTAATTGATAATTCAATAAATTTACAATAATTTAATATATTCATCATCGTATCAAAATTTATAAATTAATCTAATTTTAACATAAACAAATTTATTTCTAAAATTGGCCAGTTTTGGTTTGAACTGTTGATTTTGCTTTTTTGTTGCTTCTCGTTTGGTTGGTAGACTTGGTTATGGTTATGCTTTGAACCTTTTTTTTGTATAGGATCAAGGTCCTAACCCTATTTTTTTAGTAAAAAACATTGGCATATATCTAACAATTGTATAGTTTATCTAATTTATAATTTTATGATTTACTGTCAATTTACATATTAAAATTTAATATATATATATATATCACAACTTAATTGATATCTTGAACATAAATTTATTAATCTATATATCAATCTATGAATTTGAATTGAAATAAAATTTGAAATTGAAATTGATATGATATCAAAATTGAATCAATTTTAATATATCAAAATTAAAATTTACATCAAATTTAAAGAAAATTTCAAATTGATTTATCAAAATTTATATGAATTTGAAGGTATCAAAATTAGAATTTATATCAAAATTAAAATTATTATTAAAATTAAATTTGATATCTACTTCAAAATAGAAAAATTGAGATTGATATTAAATTTTATTTTAAAATTGACATCTTAGAAATTATGATATTTTAAAATTAGTATTTAATCAAAATGAAAATTGATACCATCTAGTATCAATATTGAATTTGATAGAAAATTTGAAATTGATATATCAAATTTGATATCGCAGGTAAAATTGATATCATTTTGTATCGATATTAGATGTGATATCAAAATTAAAATAGATGTATCAAATTTGATATCATAATTAAAATTAATATTAATATTGAGATTGATTCATTAGAATTAACACATTGAAATTGAAATTATCAAAATTAATATGTATATAATCTTAAATTATTATCAATATTGAAATTGATATATAATGCATCATGTTGTAGGAAAGAGGTCATGAGGTTCAGTCTCCCCTCATCCACATGGTATCAGAGGGCATGTCAAGAGAAGGTCATGGGTCATCTGAATTTTTTTTACTAGGTGCATTGTAGTTTATATGGGGCTACCCAATTCCTGCAATCTAAACAAACTATTGAAATTGACATATCAAAATTGGATCTAGGAAAATTCACCACAATTCACTGCTAGCAATTCATCATCGTGACATATTCATCATGTATAAATTTCACCACCAGAAATTTATCATCATGGTATATTCTTTGCATATACATTTTTCAATATTTAAGTGGCCAATAGAACATAAAAAAGAAAAATTATAGAGATTCTACTAAATGCACAAAAAAGGCATGCACGATGAATATACCATGGTGGTGAATTACTGACAATCAAATGTATACATGATGAATATGTCACGATGATGAATTATTGCTGATGAATTATTGGAAGTGAATTGTTGGTGGTGTGTTGTTTAAAACAATGAATTTCCTTGATATCATTAAAATTGATATAAATTTTAAGATATCAAAATTGAAATTGTTATCATAAAAATTTGATATCAATATCAAGTTTAATATTATTATCAAAATTGATATTCCCAAAAAAGTAAACTTAAATTTCATATCGTGAAATAATATCACAACTAAAATTTATCATGAAGTTTTGTAAAATTTTGAGAATTACTTTATTAACAAGGTTCTTCCCTTGATCACTTACTATAGTTAGTGAGCAGCCATATCTAGTGATTATATTTTCATATAGGAAGCTTGTGGCAGTTTTTGCAATACAGTCCCTAGTGGGTTTTTCCTCTACCCATTTTGTTAAGTATTCAACTCCTATGATGATGATTCTTGCTTTGGAGTGCTTAGCAGTTGGGTCAATTGGTCCTATAAAGTCTATAACCCATTTTTCAAATGGGATTTGTGCTAGGAAAAGTTTGAATGGCATCTCATCTCTTGCAATAGGCTTCCTCAGCTTTGACATATATCACAAATTTTAGTATATTCTTTGGTATCCCTGTGTCGTGTTGGCCACCATAATCTAGCTAATTTAAACCTTTTTTGTTGTTTCACCATAATTATGCCCCCTACTATTCCTTCATGGGATTCTTTCGGGATATATTTTATTTCATGTTTAAAAAAAACTCTTCTTATGATTTCATATTTCCCTATATAATGTAACTCTCCTTCTATCAATGTGTATGGTAGAAACTTTTGCACAAGCGATTATTTGGCCTGTGGTGAGATATATGATAGAAATTCACCTATAGATAAGAGCATAAAAATGTCATGGAGTTCCTTTGATACTAAATTTAATCTAAATAGGCATGTGTAAGGTGTATCTTTTTCCTGGTCTTCTGGTTGCTCCCCTATCTCCGTCCTTGATAAGTAATATGGTCCTTTATTATGTTTTTTCAGGTTTGACCATTATATTAAAATAAAATTCTTGAAATAGGAGTAACCATTGACATATTATCACTTATATGGTAGGCCTATTGAGTAGGTATTTTAATGGTTCATGGTCTATGAAGAATGTAAATGGTGTTGACAAGAGATAATGTCTAAAATTGTGTAGTGTATAGACCATAGTTAGGGCTTCTCTCTCAGTGGTGGTATAGTTATTTTTTTCCTTAGATAGTTTTCTACTTGTAAAGGATATAGGGTGGTATTTGTTTCCCTTGGGTTGAGCTTATATTAATCCTATAGAAATTCCTGAGATATCTACATGTACATGGAAGGGTGTGTTCCAATCTGGGAATACAATTATTGGTGCTTTCACAATCTTTTTCTTTAGTGTATTAAATTCTTGTTGGCAATCCTCATTCCATTCAATGCTTCTTCTGGATTTATTTTTGAGTAGTTCTTCCATCTTTGTAGCTATTCTAGCATACCCTAAATTATAAATTTATGGTGATATCCAGTATAACCTAGAAAGGTTTTTACTTTTAAACATGTTTTTAGTGGTGATAAAGTCATGATTAGTGTAACCTTCATATGGTCTACCATTAGCCATTCCTTCTATATGATATGACTTAATAATATGTCATATGGTATCGTAAACATGCACTTCTTCAATTTTAAGGAAATCTTCATACTTCTACATATATTGAGCATTATCTTGAGTACTTTTATTTGGTCTTTAACCAATCCATAAACTATCCAATCATCTAAATATACCTCCACGAAGTCATGTATAAGGTCTTCAAAATAATTTTTATCATAATCTCGTTAAATAATGTAGGTGCATTCATTAAGCCAAATGACATCATTGTATTCATTTAGGGCACCCATTCTATTGAAAATGTTATTTTAGGTTGTTCTTATTCACATATAATTCTTACTTGGTGATATCTTAAAAATCTATTAGTAAAGGAGTATATTTCTCTCCCTACTATTAACTCCAAAATTTATTTTGTGAAAGGTGTAAGAAAAGGGTCATGGATGAATGCTTTATTCAATTCTCTAAGTCAATGCAAATCCTTATTTATCTTGTCTTCTTGTTTTAGATTATCATGGGAGTACTCCACTTTGTATCTTCCATAAGTTTGATTATCCCAGCCTCAAACATTTTTTCTAATTGTACTTTGACTTTCTTCTTCATATTAGGGTTTAGTCAGTAATTTCTTTTCCTTACCGGCATAGTTCCTTCTTTCAACTATATTTTCATAACTCCTACTTCCTCCTTTATTTAACATCTCTACAACTTGTACCACTAGTCTATCATCCTAGTAATCTCCTATCTTAGCCATTTTAGGATCTCCTTCATTAGCATTATTTTATTCTTTTATTTTAATTAGCTGAGCTTATAATATTTTTGCTTGGCCTCTATGGGATATTCTAACTCTCTTTCCCCTTGTTGAACTTCTATGTCTATATTGTGAACATACTCATCATCCTTGTTTGTTAGGAAGCATCTTCTTTCAAGTAATCTAGTCTCTTTATCAATTCATTCTATATGTCTCCATATATACCTTCTCATTATTGAGGTAGTGTGGGAGTTTATGATACCGCCATTTCTTGAATTTTCTCCTGTCTAAATATGATCTCCTTCATTTTGAACAGTGCAGTATGTCTATTTATATTTTATTATAGAATGAGAAGGTGTAAATAAATTATTTTGTTTATCTCTTCCCAATTGTTGGTTTCTCCTCTTTTCTCTTGGTTGATTACCGATTTTGTGCCACCGATGTTAGTATCCAATAAAATAATATGTATATTTGGTCATCATATTCATTTCTATATCTCCATGTGTTAGTACAAATGGTAAGGTGTTCCCAATGTGGGATCTTTCCATTATACTTTGCCATTTCCTCATATTCCCCTTCCTTCGCTAGGTAGCTTGTTTTGATTAAGATCTTGAATATTTCCCATTTTGTGAAATGTTCTTTTTGTCTATTTCATTAGAATGGTTTCTTACAAATAAGTGTATGATTCAATATGTCCAGTCTCCTTTCCTCAGTTTGAAATTTTTTTTCTATACATGAGATAAATGATAGTAGGTCCCCAACGTATGAGTGTTTGGGTAATTTAATATGTGGTATTCCTCACAAAATGTGATTTATATGGTGATTATTTTCAGATATAACTTTTGTGATGTCTTATATTCTATCATAATGGTTGTGTGGCTCATTGTTTGTAAATGTGGTAGAATATGGATCATTCTCTATTATCTTCCTAATCATAAAGATTCTAGAAAAAATCCAATAATTCTTTGGGAATGGAGTTTTAGTTTCTCCTTCATCCATGCATATAGGAGTTCCTCATTGTATGTACTATATGTGGTGCTCTCACTTTCAAATTCTCTTGTTGATTTTGGGTTCTCAAGATTGTCATTTGGTGGTAGCCCCGAAATTGTATATAGGATTTTGTTATCATATTCATTTGGGGTTTTTCCTAAGGGGATATGGAACATTTTATTTGTGTCATTAAAAATAAATAAATAGGGTGCACCACCTTTTAGGAGATGGAGCACACCCAAGAAAGGGGGAGAATCCTTCTTTCTTATTTCACTCTTAGTTCATTAAATGAAACCCTAGAGATCTCAATTAGGAAAAGAGAATTCTAAAAGGTCTCCTTAGGTGTGATTAAAGGGGGTTCACCACTACGCAAATTCTTAGAAAGAAGGAAATGAATGCAATATTCAAATCTAGCTATGTAACTTAGGAAATGAACTTGAAATCAAAATAACAAACTGAGGCTAAACAAAGAAGTACTTGGAAGACTAAATATTCCTGAAACAAGGTCTATAGTCCTGAAGTTATGAGTTTTGACATGAACTAGGACTCATACACTAGACTAAGTGATTTAGTCCTAGTTTAGGGTTTTGAGCTAAATATAAAATATGCAACTAGTAAACCAGGATCTATAGAAAATTGCTGAAGGGTAAAAGTGCAAATTTGCACCACACTTTTATAAAGGAAACGACCAACATTGATCCAAATTTTAAACTTGAATCAATAAAAAATGATATATATGTTTTGAATTTTGAAGTCATTTAAACTAATAAAATATATTTTTTTAGTATATTTTATGTTTGTATTTTTTGAAAAAATAAAAAACTTATTTGAATCTAGTTTTTTATAAATTAAAACTATAATTTAGTTGTTGATAAAATGTCATAAAATGAAGTTACATGAGACATCAATCTTTATATAATAAATTTTACCTCTTTTCCTTCAATTTTTTTGTGTGTATTTATAACTTGAAACTTTAGGGCATAGATATATTTTTTCCAATTTTGATAAATATTTATTTTTCAATAAATATTAAAATATGCACATAATAAAACTTAGTTGTTTGTAATCGACATCAAATTTCATATTAATTATTTATCTAAAATAGAAAAAGACTTATATCATCTTGATATAGATTTTTTTGTCTAGGGCATCATATTTTTTTCAATTTTTTTTAATAAGTTCTACTATTTTTCCTTGACATGGTAATCAACCTAATGTTTTGTGCTAAAAAACTATATTTAGTAAAAATAAAAAGGAAAATGTAAATAATAATTAAACTATTAAAATATTTACATTTTTGAAACTAAACTTATGGATCTATAAAAGGGTATTTTTATATTTTAAAAATAATGTTTTTTGCACAAGTAGAAGTTGTTGAAACATCAAGTTTTTCCAATAATTTTATTCTTTTGGTAAATTAGACTCAAAGTGGTGCTAAATATGCATTTAGCCAACAATTTTAGTTGGAAAAGTTGTGGACATATATAACTTAGCTAGAATAAATCTTACAAGATCATATGTTTGACTTAATTTTCACTTAAAAAATACTTAAATTCACTTGTATTGATAAGTTGGTCGAAAGTGTGATACAACTTTGTGCTAATACCCTAAAACGTGGTATACTAGAACTCATACACCCAAGGTGGTGATTTATTCCCAATATTAGGGTTTTTCTGAAACTCTGGCATCCTCTAGTGATCTTCTATAGCTTCTCTCCTATCAAATCTCTTAGTCTGAAAGTTTGAATTGTGGGTTGTAGGTGACTTTCCATGAGGATGACAACTTTGACAACTTTCTTCAACCTTGCAACTTCATCTTCAAAGGATTTTCAAGTCTCAAAACACCTAGATCTACAATCACACATGAAGAGGAGAAAATGTTGTTTTGTTAGTGGATAGGGGTTTTCCTTGGTCAAACCTCATTTTGGGAATCAAACCTTGAAATGAAATCAAATAACGTGAAGGAATGATGAATGAACAATATACAAATGTTGCAACTCACCAAACCCTTGATATGAAGGTTGCAATCTTATGTTTAATGGATAGCATTATTGTAGATCTTGACTCTTGATTGTTGATATGAAACTTGATCTTGACTACTTGCTTGAATCATGAAACACCTACATCACAAATGCTAGCTCAAAAACACACATGATGCATGATGACTTTGACATGATGCTTGAATCTTGAATATAGCTCCAAAATGCTTGATAATCAACTCTTGAATGCTCTTGATCACAAATTTTCTATAATTCTTGAATGCTTGAAAGCTTAGATCTTGTTAGGTAAAAATATGTGAAATAACCTTGTATTTATACTTGTTTATGCTGAATTTCCTAAAATTACAACACTACAAGCCGACATTAGATCTAGGAGAATAAAATCCTGCCAAGAATTGAATTCAAAACAGGTCCAAGCTAAAGCAGGACTCATATGCCAGTTGGGACACGTATGAGTTCGACTAACCTATGCTTGGGATAAAAATTTCAAGAAATGTTAAGTTCTATGCCATATTCAGGATCAGGCCTCAAAACCTAGGTGGGACCCATATGCCCAAGGTGGTGTATGAATCCTAGATCACTAGATCTAGAACAAACAACCCAAAAAAATGAATTATAATTTATCTTTAAATAAATATTAGGATTATCCTTGAAAAGATGCATTAAATAAGGCTTGTGGGTGCAAAATAGGACAAAATAAGGCATAAAAAAGCCTAATTTTAGCAAGGAGGGCACAAACAAGTGTGAAATTGTAAAGGGGTACATTTTTCTACACTACATTTATCCCTCACTTTAGTGAGAGGAGGAACTTGATTCAAACTCACAGTAAAGTAGACAAACTCGCATCAAGAGAGGTCCAAGTGTACCAATGGTAGTGAGATATAGGATGACAATGATCAAGAGGGTTGCACAAGCCCCCAGGATCAAGATCCTATGGAAAACTATCATAGGAACAAAATAACACACATGTGAATGATATAAGAAGTAACAAAAAGGTATAATCATACACTACCAAAGACATAAGAAACAAGAAAAAGAAAAAGAGGGGTAGATCAAGCTCCTCGACCATTTGTCCAACGCAATATGGATCAAATCTAAGATTTTTGTCCAAAACTGTTTACAATTGGAACATGATGCCCACTATAAAAACCAAATGCACACTCACAAGGGATAGTGGAACCTCAGGTCATCCACTAGGTGAGCCCCCAACAAGACACATACACATGCCCCTGTTATGCGCTCACATAGACAAGCAAGTGGCTATGGGAAAGTCACACCTAAGTTCGACTCCCATACACTAACCATACCAAAGTTGTACCTCCTAATAAATTTAATAAGGCACCACACAAAATGAACATCAAGATTCATGACGCAAGAAAAACTTTGTATGTGTGATACTCATGAACAAACAAGATGGCCCCATAGGCAAGCAAAGTGTGTTATGCACGGTGGCCATATAACAGTTGTTGCAAGTGGAAAATAGTGTAAGGTATGTTCAAAGGAGTTTTGCTTAGTTCATGTAAGGTCTTTACTTAGGGAACATTGTGCCTAATGTCTCCAAGAGAGGACCAATCGAAGAATAGAATATTCACAACTTAGGGGATGTAGTGTGTCGCATCAAGCCACTAAGAGGTATATAATATGCGAAGATAGATCACACTCTTGAAGAACATCGCACCCAATGTCATCCCAAAGAGAAAGACACATCACATGAAGTAAGAAGACTACACAATGAAACATGAGTTGTAAAATGCAAAAGAATAATGCCAATGTATACCCCCACTTTAAAGAAATTGTTAAACACCATGTTGTGAGCAATTACTTTAAAGTAGAAAATGATAAATGCTAAAAATAAAGAGGACATGAGAGCTTATTCAGAAATCCCTATGCCAAGTCACATGTTTCCAAATAAAGCTACATCATGAAAAGGGGTTGCCCCGAAAATGAAATACCAAAATCACATAAGGGATCCATGGATTTGGAGTAAATATATCTTTGCTACAATTTTGTTAGAGAGCTCGAAACTATCATCATTCCCCAAATACTCATGGAATAGGAAGAATGACACAAAGAGAGCGAAAAAAAGGAAAATATTTTGGGCCAACATGGAAGAGACCTAAATGTCTCAATGCATTGTGTCATCCCCAAAAGGAAAACACAAGACAAAGAAAAAGACAGAATTTACAACATAAAGAAGAATGTAGATACATATAGAGGAATGTTACAAAGATAAAGATACAAAAAATAGAACAATACATGGAGATCACATTACACACATGCAACCACACACATAACATGAAAAGTAAAGGCAATACTAGTAAGGAACATGCGATTCAACCTATAATAGGTCGTTTGCATCCCAATATTGTTCATTGTATATGGAAGGTGGAAAACTATCGAAAGGGACAATGGTGAGTGTGATACTAGGAGCATCACCAAGTTCAACACTCTTCTTAGGATAATTTTAATTTAATATCATAGAAGAGGAAAACAATATATTCAATTCATTATGCACTTCTTGATAAATTTTAGTAATCTCACCATCATCGTCCAAAATAATCACAATAGTAGGTCAAATGATAATGACTAAAGAGGGTGCTAGTCCTTGTTGCGGTTGTGATATAGGATCTTTTTGTTGTGGAGAAGAGAAGACTCCTTGTGTATTGCTTCAATTAAGCTTGGATGTTGATTTTCTTTGTTCTTTTCATTTAACCTTCTAGCAATAGCACGACATCTACACCTACACTCTCTAACATTTTCATTTCTTTTAGTACAATTTTCAAGTTGCGTTTTTGTAGGAGTGGGTCTATCAACCATACGTTTCTTTTCTTCCTTAAGGGGAGGAACAAAATGAACCATAGGAGGCTATTTAACCATTATCTCTTTAGCTTTATAAATCTATTTTATCTTAGGAGGCGTGACAGGGTTGTTTTTGTTGTCTCTTGGTCATTTGTATGAGATAGGGAAAGGATCTGTCTTAGGTTGGTCTTGGTTATTTGGAAGGGGTGTTGGCTCAATCATTGTTTCATCAAGGATAGGAGGCTCTACCATAGGTTGAGGAATCTTTTGAAGGATAGTTATGCTTTACGTTTCACCTTAAACTTTTGATAGGATTTTAAAAAGAAGTCTTCATGAGGTTTAATAGGTTCCATAGGCTAGGGAAAAAATAAATCCCATGGAAATTTCCCAGGGGAAGACACAAAATTAAAGCCACTATGGTGCACAGTAGAGATTTCATTGTCAAAGGGAAACTTTAAGCATTTATGCACAACTAATGGGATGACTTCCATGGAGCATAGCCATGGGTAACCAAGCTTCACATGGAATTGATCCAATGTTGGGATGATGGAGAATGAGACATCTAATTGTTTCAGTCCAACTTTTAAAGGAAGGATGATCAATCCCATCATAGGGAAAGAAAAACCATTTTGCATTTTTATCCATGCTTTTAGTTTGTCATATGTATCTTGATAGTGTTCATGCATAAGTAAGAATTCTTCAGTGATCACATTCTCTCCACAGACATGATCAATTAATATCCCATTAGTGGGCTTATCATTGATTCGACCAGTTATGTAAAGAGGACCATCAAGTGCATTTCTAATTATATCTTTAGATGAGAAAGCTATGTGAAGAGGATTTTTAGTTCATCCCTTACGAGGTAGAATTTTGATCAATCCAACCATATCATCCATAGGATATTTTTCAATAGTATCCATGTTGTCATCATCTGTGTCAACATTCATCACATCATTCTTCTGGTTTCACTAGCTTTGACAAATGAAATATTATGATTTGGCATGGGTTTGGTAAAGATTTGCAAGTTTTGGTTGGGAGGGGAAACAGGGGTATGTATAGGATCATCATGGAAAAAACAGGCCCTTAAGTGGCAAAAAATTCAGAAAAATTAGAGTTAGGCAACTTGACGTAAAAATTTGAATAAGTTATCTATATTATTTCAAAAATATGTAAGAATATAATCTATAGCAAATTGAATGTAGTTTCTAAACTATTAGGTTTGTTTAAAAAAAAATATCTATTTGGTAAAAAAATGAAATTTCAATGCAGTAGTACTAAAATTTTAGGGAGAAAATAAGAAGTAGGTGTCTATCTGACCACCCTAACCACATAAAATGATAATATTTATTTTTAATATTTTAGATATAAGTAGAGGACTCATGTCCCGATGTGATGCATATTTTTTTGTAATTTTTTTCCAAGTAAATAATTAATTATGAATTTTTTATTACAACTTTTAGAAAATATAAAAAGCTCATATGTCTAACCACCTTAACTTGATCAAAAATCATGAAATTAAAATTTTCTTTTTAATCCTATATTATGTGAAGCATAGAATGTGACACATTTTTTGGATTCAAAAAATGTGATACCGTTTGAAAGCTATAGATGTTTTTCAATCAGCCTATCAATCAGAACTTTAGTTGTAATTAAAATAAAAAATGAAAAATAATTAATTATTAAATTCAAAGTAAATAATAATTTATATTGGTGGGAAGCTGAGAATGTCCTTTAAAAACCCTTTTCATTTCATCAATTTTGGGTAAAAAAAAGCCGTCAGCCACATACCCATGATATTGCAACTTTTTGGCCCATCATGATCTTGCACATACCCACAGACAATTATTTCCTTTATCGTTGACACCTCTAATTAGGATATGATTAAAATCAATGAGGTCTTGCACAAGATGTTTAAGACTCTTACAATGTTTCGTATCATGTCCATTTTTCAATGAAAATGACAATAGGAATTTGATATAAATTTTAGAGGTAAAGGCTTAGTAGGATCAGGAGATCTTACAAGAGGTAAGTGTTGGATTTGAAACAAGGATAGACAACTGAGAGGGGGGGGTGAATCAATTGTCACAAAATATTGAAACTTTTCAAACTTTACTTAACTTAATCTCAGATCTAATGAATGAAAAATAAACTATGAATAGTCAACACATCATAAGCACAAAGAACACCAATATTTTTATGTGGAAACCCTATTATCGGAAAAACCATGGTGGATGTTAGTCCACAATATTATACCCTATTAAAAGTATAATGAAAAATAATGGGAATGCACATGCATTCAGGCATACTACCTAGAGCTCACTACTCAAATACAAAAGGGATCACTACCCAACAAATAAATTCAGATTAGATCCACAGGGTATGAATTGAGAAAATAGTTTCTTAAAAATATTGATTATAGTTTCACTTAAGCACAGAAACAATCCTTCATACTTCACTCAAACTTCTTCACACTCTGCTCTTTAATCAAATGAATAGATCAATATTCACAAACTTTCTCTTCTTTGGATATTCTTCACTTCACTCACACTATAACTTTGTGCAAACAACCATTCTTATATATCCACAACCTGGATTTACATCAACTTCGTTGGCCAAAATATAAAACATATTTACAATGTCAGCCCCAAATTTACAAATAAATTTTTAATGCGAATCAAACATTATCGGCTGATATTATGATGCGACCCAAAACAATATCCTCGAGTGCACCAAACATTCAAATTTAAATCTCCAAGTATCCACAACACATTACAACCATTATGTCGGCCAAGAACATGAAAACTCAAACACACATGAGAAAAATATTTGACCACGAGCACACTTATCAACACGGATGTACAATGAAGATACAAAATGATCTAGAAGAATCCACAAGAAACAAGAACTAACAAAGAAGCATCCACAACAGCTGAGATTACTAAAATTACATAATCTTCAATCAGGAATACTGATAGAGACCACAGAAACACTGTCAAAACACAACTGTCCATAACACGATCAAATCTTCACGCAGACCTCTGAAACTTCTAGTAGATGATCTAGATACTCACAAAAATAAACCTTTTATTCCACAACAACTGATCTTCAACGTACAGAACAAAACACCTTCTTGACCTACAGAGTTCCACTGGCAACCTGCAATTCTTCCTTGAACAATTTCCTCAATATCCTTGACATATATAACCTTCAATACAATAATTCTAATAGTGTTGACATCAATAAAAACCACATATTAGCAAGACAACCACAACATCCAACAATAATATCATTTTCTATTCTAGAAGTTGTAACATTCTGTTATGGAGGGTATCAAGTAAGGGAGTAAATTGTCTAGCCGGAACCCCAAATGTAAAAGGATTTTGCTCCTTTATAGAAGCCACTTTGGTATCAACATGTTGGGTTGGTTGAGGGGGATTTAGTTGAAGAAAGCCTTTATTTTATTTCTTAAAAGGTTGGAATTTTTATTTATTTATGGATTTAGACTTTTTAGGTCTGTTAGAGGTGGGTTTTGTTTCACGACTACTAACCAAGTTTTGATAATCACAAAGGGTAGTACAAAAGTGTATGAAGGAAGGGAATTTCATCATTCCAAGCTTATCTTGTTTCTTATTTTGTATGCTTTCAATGAACATCCATTGAAGGTGAGGATTAGGAATCTTTACGTTGATTTGGGAATAAAGTGATTTGTAGCATGAAATGAAGTCATTAAACTTTTGCTCATCCTTTTGCTTACATCTCATCAAATCAGCTAATGTAATCTTAGGAGTCATGTGCACTTGGAAATGGTTAATAAAGGCCTCCACAAGTTCATTGAATGAACAAAAATTGAGTTAGTTGATAATGAGGAAAACCATTCTAAAGCGGTATCTTTCAAGGACCTAGGGAAAATCTTAGCCAAGAGCTTATCTTCAAGGATGAAATCACTACATAAGGTGATGTAAGCAGAAAAATGGTTAGAACGGTCTCCTTTCCCTCCATATTTCTCAAACCTAGGAATCTATATACCTTGTGGTATCGGCGTTCTTAATATCTCCAAGGAAAAGGGATTTCTTTTGACATAGTATGATGGTTCAAGACCATTTTTATTTTTGTTTATGGTGGAAATTTTCTTTTGAAGGGATGAAACATTTTGCAAGAGTCAACTGGTTAAGGATAGCATCACTAGTTGTATTTTGAGATGGAGGTGTATATGATGGAGGTGTATATGTGTTCGAGGGGGAAGTGAATGGAATTCTTATGGGAGGTAAAGTGGTAGGAGATATGACATGAGATGCCATAAAGGTAAACGGATTTCTAGTGGAAATACCTAAGGTAGGAAAGACATTACTAGTAGGTTGCATTATTGTGGTAACTTTAGGGTTGGTATAGGTAGGAATAGAGGCAATGGTTATAGGAGGAGGAATTTGGGTTCCTCCTTGACTTTGGAAATTGTTCGAAGGTTGAGCATAACTATTCATTGAGGTAAGATGTTTGCCAAAGATCTAAGCTAAGTTACATGCAAATTATATTCCTTGTTAACTTTCAATCATACGATGTATGTTATCTATGGTGGGAATGGAAATGTTAGAAATATTTTCAGTACTCACTTGATGTTGTAGGTTTGATAACTCTTCATGTATTTGGATTATGTTTTCTTGAGGGATATTAGCAACCATAGTTTTGACACTTTTCATACTACTTGAAGGTAAATAGTTTTCAAAGGTATGGTCCATACCCAGTGCACTAGTGTCAACACTATGAGTGAAAGAGCTAGATAACCCAAGATCCATGATGTGTGTGCTATCATGGGATTCCATGAGTCTCGAACAATGTCTCACTATAATATTAGCAATAGGACACCAAGTTTTAAAGCTCATGCAAGGGATAATCAATTAATGCAAGATAAATGATATGCTTTAATTCCAATTCTTATGTTTACAAATGCACTTGAAATGAAACCAAATTAAGCTAGATCTTAATGAAATGAATGAAACAAACATTTAGTAATATGAAATAAAGATTTAACAACAACAAACAGAAGCACAAAAACAAGGTTTTTAATGTTTTAAAATACAGCTTCAGGTATGATACGGGACTAAATTTCCCCAATGGGTGAATGAGTCCTCATTAGGGTTTATAAACCTAAATGAATTTTTTTTGAGGTGATTGTAATGTGTCTAGATTTTATGTTAACTTGACTATTTGCAATGACAAATCTCCAATGAAATTGAATGATTTAAGATGCAAAAATGCAACGTATATGCACTTTTCACTAATGCAAGATTTAGAAGCCCTAAATGCAAATTAACTAATGAAAATATAATGCAAAATAGGACTATAATGTTCTCCAAATCAAAAGTAAAGGGTCCAAAGGCTAGGTTCACCAAAATGAATACAAAAAAATAGGGTGCTCCAAAATTTAGGAGATGGTGCACATACAAGAAGGGGGGAGAATCCTTCTTTCCTATTTCGCTCTTAGTTCATTAAAGGAAACCCTAGATATCTCAATTAGGAAAAGAGATTGCTACAAGATGTCTTTAGGTGTGATTAAAGGGGATTCACCACTAGGAAAATGCTTAGAAAGAAGGAAATGAATGCAATATGCAAATCTAGAGCTATGTAACCAAGGAAATTAATTTGAAATCAGAATAACAAACTGAGGCTAAACAGAGAAGTGCATGAAAGACTAAATATGCTTGAAACAAGGTCTGCAATACTTAAGCTATGAATTTTGATGTGAACTAGGACTCATATGCTAGACTGGGCGATTTAGTCCTAGTTTACGGTTTTGAGCCGAATCTAGAATCTACAACTAGTAAACTAAGATCTACAAAAAAATGTTGAAAAGTGGAATACTAAGACTCATATGCCCAAGGTGGTGATTTAGTCCCAGTATTAGGGTTCATCCTAAACTCTATTATCCTCTAGTCATCTTGTGTAGCTTCTCTCATGTACGATCTCTGATTCTGAAAGTCTGAATTGCGAGTTGTAGGTGACTTTCTATGAGGATGACAACTTTTACAACTTTCTTCAACCTTGCAACTACATCTTTAAATCATCTTCAAGTCTCAAAACACCTAGATCTGAAATAACACATGAAGAGGAGATAAATGTTGTTTTGTTAGTGGATAGGGATTTTCCTTCATCAAACCCCATTTTGGTAATCAAATCTTGAAATGAAATTAAATAACATGAAGGAATGATGAATGAAAAATATGCAAATGTTGCAACTCATCAAACCCTTGATATGGAGGCTATAATCTTATGTGAAAATGCTAGCATGAATGTAGATCTTGACTCTTGATTGTTGATATGAAACTTGATCTTGAATGCTTTCTTGAATCATGAAACACCTACATCACAAATGTTAGCTAGCTCAAAAACACACATGATGCATGATGACTTTGACATGATGCTTGAATTTTGAATATAGCTCCAAAATGCTTGATAATCAGTTCTTGAATGCTCTTGAATGTTCTTGATCACAAATTTTCTATAATTCTTGAATACTTGAAATCTTAGATCTTGTTAGGTGAAAATATGTGAAATAAATATATACTATTTTATGCCAAATTTCTTGAAATTACAACACTACAAGCCGACATCATATCTAGGAGAATAAAATCCCCCCAAGAATTGAATTCAAAATAGGTCCAAGCTAAAGCAGGAATCATACACCAGTTGGGGCGTATGAGTCCCAGTAGCCTAAGCTTGGGACACAAATTTCAAGAAATGTGAAGTTCTATGCCATATTTAGGATTAGGCCTCAAAACCTAGGTGGGATCCATATGCCCAAGGTGGCGTATGAGTCCCAGATCACAAGATCTGGAACACACAACCCAAAATCATGAGTTATTATTGATCTTTAGATAAATATCAAGATTATCCTTGGAAAGATGCATTAAATAAGGCTTGTGGATGCAAAATAGGACCAAATAAGGCATAAATAATCCCAATTTTAGTAGGGAGGGCCCAAACAAGTGTGAAAATGTAAAGGGATACATTTTTCTACACTACAATCATAAAATGATATCTCCTCTTTGCGGGAGTCTATAATTCCACTGGCATTTACAAACCATCTAAGTCCTATTAGAAAATTGAATGAATTAAATGTTTGCTTTATTGCAACTACTTCAAAATATACTATTTATTTTACTCCCTTGATATTAAATTCCACCTATTTCTGTGTACCTAGGGTATTGATTCTAGTGTGATCAACTAGGCTGATGATGTATGGTGTTTGTTCTAGTTCAAGTTTTCCTATCTATTCTCGTACATTTTTTTCTAGCATGGTGATATCTACTCTTAGTTCTACCATGATATTAGTTTTTTTTTTTATTTATGATTCATGTGATCATGTTTGGGCATTTTTTTTATTTTCTATTTTATTTGTGTTGTTTTATGTTGTTTATTCCAATAGTTATAATTTTTTTGTACTTTATCTAGTATATTGGTTTGTTTAGATAGTCTTATGAAGTTTTTGAGTATTCCTACTTCTTGACTAGAAAAATATTGGTTTGTTTTTTCCTCTTGTTGTTTTTAACTAATTTCTTTATTTCTTCTATTATTTGATCATGTTCTTTCTTAGAGAGTGGAAGGCTTCCCCATCTATGGAAGTTTCATCCTTTATTGTATTTTGATTATCATTTGCAGTGTTAGTTCCTTGTCTTATTATCATTGTTGTTTTGTTGTGATTAGGGGCCTCTTTTTCAGAGTTACTAGTCTCCACATTTTCTTCCTTATAGCTTCCTTCATCTATATTTGTAGATTCTTTTAGTACTTTCCTTACTAACTTTTCTCCTCTAGATGGATTTAGGTTTTGTAGTTCATCGCTCTTTGATTGTGGAGTTGCATTCCTATAGTAGGTTTGGGGTCTATCACAATTAAATAAATCATGGTCTATACTACCATGGAATTCATAGGGCTTCTTTCTATCCCCCCAACATTCTATCACAAAGTGGTCTGGTTTATTTCATTTAAAACATGTGGCATCATTTGGTCTTCTACTTCCTCTGTCTCAATGTTTTTCCCCATGAAGTTGGCCTTTGTCATTATAAGTTTCTTAATTTGATTAGTTTTGTATTGAATTGATATAAATTTCTAGTTTTTTCATGGCAATATCTTGTATCCATGATATTGTTGATATAATGGCCTTTCTACTAGTCATTTAACATATATGTCATTTTTTTTTGAATTATTACTTATTGTGTTAGGATCTTCTCTTAATCAGAATAGTTGTGATGGATAGTCTTAGGTGTCATGGTCTCCCCACTCTCAACATGTGTTGTAGTATATTGAGTTTATCTTTTCTGGTAGTGTTATCAAGTCTAAGTTAGTAATTCATTGGATTTCTTTTATCTAAGTTCCATTGGGTATTCATATCTAACGTTTCTCTCTCTCCAATAGTAAGTACACTAGATATTGGGTCTTGGTGCAAACATTTCTAGTTTTTCCATTATATCTTGTTGAAATTTCAATTTTTCTATCCCTAGTTTTAGTTTTTTTATCTCCTTATTCTCTCTTTCTCTTTCTTATTTTCAGCATGATTGGTTTTCAATCTGGCATGCAAATATACCTAGTTTTGGGTATGCTAAAATGTCTCCCATCCAAAGCTATTCTAGTTTTTTATATCACTCTAGAGAAACCATTCTACTTTCTATTTGTCAATTAGTGGTTCTTCTAATCTTCTAGTAACTTCTTTGAATCGTTTGTCAAATTTCTTTATTGTTTCATCCTCATTTTGGGTAATTTACTAGAGCTTACCAATTCCTTCTATAAGTAAGTCTGAAGTATCAAACTTGGCTAAAAAATTAGTTTTACTACTTCCCATTCTTTTTCATTATTAGGGTAATATTTTTGGTACCATTTTAATGTATCATCGCGGATTGATCCAATGAAGTCAAATAACTTTGTATAATCTCTTGTTATATTTTATCTTTACCACATAGACTGTAGGATAAAGATATGTCCTACAGATTCTTTTGTATCTTTCCCAAACATTGGAAATTTCTCAGGACTATTCATTTTTTGTTCTTCTTCTAATTCGCTATTTGTATATCCTATGTTAAAGTTGTATCCACTTATATTTTCTATATATTATTTTCTTATCCTTGTTCTCCTATGCTTTGTTCTATTGATTCTACAAAAGTCCTTTCTTTTAATGATATTAAGAGTGACTCATGATTCAAGGGTTTTGTCTATTCAAATAGTCATAAAACTTAATTCTTGGAGACATATGTTTTATTTGGTTATTTGATAGTTTCATTTTATTTAATATCATATAATAATTCTTATTTTCTACCACATCTTCTCCTCTTATATTAAGAACATTTTTGGTTACTAACTCATCTATGTAATTGATATCAAATTATGTTTCAAATGTTTTGTATAGTATTTTCTTCTTGCAACCAATATTCATTTATCCTTAATTGAATATTTCACTAATTTGGATGAGTAGTTGGCATTTATCCTTAATTGAATATAATCTTGCTTTCTACTCTTTAGGTGTTGCTAGACCCAGGCAGGTGTACCTTACTGAATGAAGCAGACTTTATATATTTATAATTATCTTTTCTTGCAGTGATTTGTCCACAATGGAAAATAGAAGTGAGCAAATGAAATCAAACTTGATAGCAATAGAAATCTTCTGATCTAAATCTTAAAATGATCAATTAATAGATATAAAGAAACTGAATGAATTCAAAATGTTGTAGTGCAGAGACCAGTGCCTTATTGGGTATGCAGAGTCAAATGAAATCAAGATGAGCAACACTTCTCTGGAGAAAACTCAAATTATCTCACATATATTTTGTTTATTCACTTGTATAAACATGTAAGACTATGATTACTAAGCTCTATTTCAATGATCCAAATGAACCTCTCTGATTACTATGATCAATTAAAAGGATTTAATCTTTGCTTGAAAGAACCAATTGATTAACCACATAGAAACAACAAATGTGTACTAATAAATTGAATATAAACTTGTTATATCAATTTAAACAATCAGAAAGAATCCACCTTGGAGACAGCTTAGCAATACTTTCATTAAATTCAACAGATAATTGACATCAAAAATGTACAGTAACATCAATTGACTTTCATAATTACCTCCATTTTGAAAACATGCATCATAGTCTCTGATCTGATAAATCTACTATACTGTATCCATATAATTTTCCTACTGTATATCGAATAACTAATAGCTAATGATCATCTTACAATTACAAAATGCCTATTTATACACCAGCATCAGAAAAATATATCATATTGAGATCCCATGTCGGCCTTCCGCCAAATTCGGGCTCATATCATGTCGGCCTGCAATGGTATTTTACGAACTCACATGTCGGCCACAGTGTTTGGATTTTCATTAGTCACCAATGAAATATCCGACAAGACATATCGTGGTTATGCCAAAGGCAATTCAATCGCTAGTCATCCCCGTGTTTTATTCACTTTCACCGTGACTTATCTAAGTCGAGGAGATATCCTGTAGATCACTTTATGTTTCCCCGAGAGTTCTTTTACCTTTCGCGTGTCGCTGTGACTTTCTGATATCAGGGAGATGTCTCACAGAGCATATTATGTTTCAAAGAAAGCCCCCGAGTTCACCACAGATCTCCAAGACAACACCGAGTCAGGAAGAGGCTTCGTAGATTATCCTGTGTCTTATCGAAAGTATCCCATGATACATTTATTTTGCTGAGACATAAAAAATTTCATGCCGATGCAATCTGCATCTCAGCGTGAGAAAACAAATCGACAAGACCGGACGGGATCGCCAAGATGTTACATCGATGCCCATTAGTCATACCGAGATGCATGTCCTTATGTTGTCAGTCGGTAATGCAATCCAAACTTTCCAAGACCATATGTTAAAAGCTTTAACTCTTACTGATACGTGCATCCTTCCGCCATCAATCGGTGAGACAATGTGAAGTCGCTATGACTTACTCCGAAGAAAAAGTCTCTCACCGAAGAGCCTCTTGAGTAATATCTGCGAGACCGAAGGTCAGTCACCAAGACATTTCATTGAAGGAAAAACTATCACCGATGCATCCCCACATACTGGTCGGTGAGACATAAGGCACTCAATAAGATGATATACCGAAGACCAAACTCCCATTGATAGGTTCCTCCACAGTCACCGAAACCATGTGAATGTCATGCCGATGGAATCCTATAGGTGCATGTCGATCACTGTAACAATGAACAAGTCCTGCCGATCATCTGCAACAAACATATGTTAACACATAGGCAACATGGGTCGGGGATACTTAGATAGACCTATGCTGATATGGACCACAACATGAAAATGCATGACTCGATGGATTCGATGGGGTCACACGACCAAAATAAGGGTGAAAGTATCATGAAATGAGGAAAAATTTCCAAAGGTAGGACTCAAATGGAGACCCAGGGGGATGAAAGATATGTAAAAATCATCATATTTTTATAGTTCCAACAGTGGCTCCGTCTGGGGATGAATGATAGTAAGATCATTATAAGGATCCAGAACTTTGGGTGAGCAGACTAGACACAAAGTGATAAACCAATGGGCAGAAATGGAATGAATGGCAATGGAAATGAATGGAAAGTGAATGGAGGGGACCAGAATCCTAAACTATTGTGCATGGAAAAGAATTTAGAGAGGATAAGCAATAGTTTTCCATGCACTAGCAACCTTTAATCCTCTATGTTTCTCAATAGAAAAAATGCCTGAAGAATTTCCCATGAACAGGCAATTCCTTATCTTCACCAACCATATTTTGTAGATAGTATGAGTCTTCACCCTTCTTTCCAACAACAAAATTTTTTTCTAGCTGCAAAGCTTCAAACTTACTGTGCTTTCCTTTTTCCTGACACTTTGCGTTCCACATCAACACCAAGTCATTTTCTTTAAACTTTCTATCCTTTTCCTTCTTGTCAAATAAATACTTCATCTGTGTCTATAACTTCATGTTTTGATTTTGGGCCACTCTCCTTATTTCATCAAGTTTAGAAAGTTGCTCCATTCTTTCCTCCATAGGTTCAGGAATATCCAAATCTTCCTGAAGGACAAACTTGTAGACTTGTAATAAATTATGCAAAGGCATCCTGGCCTATGCTCCATATACCAATTCAAATGGGTACCTTCTAATTGCCTTTTTCATAGTAATCCTGTCATCCCACACAGCCAGTTTTAACTTTAAATCCCAAGCTTTCATGTTTTGTCCTAGCATCCTCCTTATGATCTTCAGAACACTCTTATTGCTAGATTTTGCTTGACCATTAGCTTGAGGATGGTAAGGAGCTACATAAGAAATAGTAATGCCATATGTGTCATAGAAGCTTCTGAACTCATCTGACCTGAAACACATCCCATTGTCTATGATTAACCTCAGTGGTGCACCAAATCTGGTGATAATGTTGTCCATCAAGAAATTTGTCACCACTTTGTTTGTAGCATGTTTAGTTGGGATTGCTTCTACCCACTTGGTAAAATAATCAGTGGCAACCAGTATCCACTTGTGTCCACCACTTGATTTTTCTTGTATCTCTCTAATGAAATCAATTCCCCATTGATGAAAAGGGGCATCAGCCTGCAAGGGTCAAAGTTGTAAAGCACCCTGATACTTCAATTTTCTAGAGAACCTTTGGCAGGCCTCACACTTTCTCACATGTGTAAAAGAATCATTAAAAATATTTGGCCAATAATAACCTGCCCTAAGAATTTTATGTGCAGTTGTTTTTGCTAAGTAATGTCCTCCACAAACTCCTTCATGCATTTCACTTAAAACATTCTTGGCCTGTGACTCATCTAGACATAGCAACAGTATACCATCCCTATTTTTCCAAAATAGATCTCCATCCATGAAAACATATTTCGATGCTTGCAACTTCAAAGTTCTCTTTTGGCTGTCACTAAATCCCTCTGGACACTTCATGTACTTAAGGTAATGCATTATATCAGTATACCAAGAAGTGTGCTTAACTCTTGCAACTACAGTCCCTTCATCTACATTACAAATTTGATTTGCTTCAATATTTGATTCTGCCATCAACCTAGCCAAGCCTTGAGCTCTCACTAGCTTAGTAATTTGTATCTCTAAGTCAAATTCCTAGATCTTGTTAATCCATTTGCATCTTTTTCCTGTTACTTCGGATTGTGTCAGAATATCTTTGATAGCTGCATGGGGGACATAAGAAATCACCTTTGCTCCAACAAGATGTGGTTTGAATGCTTTAGTAGCCTTCACTAATGCAAACACCTATTTTTCCATTATATCATACTTCAATTCAGACCCTTGTAATGACTTACTAAAGAAAGAAACAGGTTGTTCATGACCATCCTCATTTTTTTGTAGCATAATAGCAGGAATAGTGTGCATTGAAGCAAATGAAAATATCTGAAAAGGCTTTGCAAATCAAGAGACTTAAGGACAAGAGCTTCCTTGATGGCCCTTTTGATAGATATAAAAGCTTCCAAGGCTTCTACAGTCCATTCCATTTTATGTCCTTTCTTCAACATTTTTGATATAGGCTTAATGATCTCAACAAAGTTAGAAACAAATCTTCTAACGAAATTAATCTGTCCAAAGAATGACTATATAGCCTTAACAGTTTTCAGAACAGTAATTTAATCAATAGCTTCAACCCTCTCAGGATCTATCATAATCCCCTCTTTTGAAACAATATGTCCTAGAAGCTTACCTTCTGTGACTGCAAAATGACACTTCTTTGGATTTAAGCTAATACCATATTCCAGGGCTTTAATAAATACCTTCTCTAGATGTTGTACATGATCTTCAGCCTTGTTTGAATAAGAAGTCAGGTCATCCTAGTACACCACCATGATAGTATGGATTAAATCTGCAAATTCCACGTCCATAGCTCTTTGGAGAGTCGCTCCTACATTAGTGAGACCAAATGGCATTCTTATTTATACATATGTTCCCCAATGAGTTGTAAATGTTGTCTTATATTGCTCAGATTCTTTGACTTTAACCTAGTTATACCCTGAAAACCCATCCATCATAGACAACGGCTCACACCCTGTCACCTTATGCAATATAGCCTCCATATTGGGTAGAGGATAATTGTCCTTGAGATATGCCATGTTCAGATTCTTGAAGTCCACACATAATCTTATATCTTCGTTCTTCTTCCTCACAGGGACCAAATTTGAGACCCATGTTGAGTGCCTAATTGGTTTGATAATTCCTCCATCTCTGAGCTTTGTCAATTCTTCTTGCATTTTAGGCTCCAATGTTGGATTTATGGGTCTTTGCTTCTATCTGAATGGTTTAGTGTCTGGCTTCAATGGTATTTCATGCTGAAACAAATCTTCCCTGTATGCTTTTAGATCTTCATAAGACCAAGCAAAGACATGCTTATACTTTTTCAGTAACTCTATCAACATTCTTCTAATTGTAGGGCTCATCTTCTTTCCTATATACACCCTTCTTGGTGCCATCTCAATCCCCAAATTAATCTCTTCAATATCTTCCTTTATGACTGGTGTTTGCTTCATGAGGGACCAATCATTTCCATCATACAACCTCTCCAATGCCACTAAGCCCTTAGGAAGCTTATTTATTTTGAGCTGTAAGATTTCCTTTCCAAACACTATTTGCTTCCCATCCACTTCTTCAACAAAAGCATTGAAGTCAATTTCCTAAGCTTCATATTGATCTATGTAGTGGAAAAAATTCAAAAGGTCAGTATCATCATTGAAGACTTTCCAACTATAAATTTTATTAGAAAAAGTAGGCCTTGTCTTGAATTCAATCTGTGAAACCCCAACCAATGTGATATCATCTCTTTTCAGTGCCACATTTGCTAAAAAGTTAGCCATTATGTTCTTTGATCTATCAATCCACTCAATCGAGAAGGCATCAAACAACTCAATAGTGTCCAATACAACATTCCTATATTGTTTCAATCTTTTGTGTTTTGTTGCATATTTTGACTTTATCTGTAAAACAACCAACTTAGAATCTCCTAAAACAACAAGCAACTTGATTTTATGTTTCACGGCTATGTTCAGACCTGTCAATAAGGCTTCATATTTTGCCACATTGTTTGTACATTCAAATGCTAACAAAAATGAATATTTAAATGTAATACCTTCAGGTGAAACAAAAAAAATCCTAGTGCCATTACCTTCTTGGCTGCATGCTCCATCAAAATACATCTTCCACACTTCATTGTAGCTTTGTGCCACATGCTTTTCAATTGGATCACTATTGGTTAATTATGGCTGGGCCGATTCAATCTTAAAACTTCCAAGATCAACATCACAAAAACAATTGATCTGATCTTGAGGTACACAGTCAACAAGCTGGTTCATTCTTGGCTCCCTATACAATTTCACTTCTTGACCATTCACTGGAATAGTAGCATAAGATAAATCAAACTAGACATTTCCCCCAATTGCTGCTGTCCACTGTCTTGACAAGAGCATACCGAACTAAGGAGGAGTATCTATCATTGTTATATCTATATTATAACCCACCTATGGATAAGTAGCCAGCTTGACTTCAACACCTCTCATAATGCCTACCACAGGAATAGGTTTGTTATCCATTACATAACACTTCCCTTCACATGTATCAACCCACATGCCAAGTTGCCTCATAACTCCTACTGGCATGATATTTATAGTAGCACCAGAGTCTATCATGAAATTCCTCAACAATTTGTTATTTATGAGTAATGTGGTGAAAAAAGGATCAACTTGAGGGGGAGTTGTTAATATATCATTTAAGCAAACTTCCAGGATATTTACTTTCTCTTGCCTATTGACTGCTTTAATAGCTACTTTGTTTTTAGAATTCATATGTTTTTCATTTCCACTTGTTATCAACTGAACAACAGTGTCCCTATATTCTTTTATTTTCATCATTTCAAGTAGTGGGACAGACATTTTTACCTGGGATAACGCTTGAGTGAAGTCAAAAGAAAAGCCCTACAATTTAACACTTTTCTTCTGTTCTGGCATTCTCCTTTATTTTCTTCTTTTTCTTTTTTACTAGGCTGGTCAGGCATTTGTATATTTTTATGTAATTCCTTCACTTCCTCCTTCTCGACAGAATTTTGTTCACTCTTACCAGGGTATTTATTTTATGGCCTTTTCACAATTCCTTGTGCCACCTTCTTATCTTTCATAAAAATCCCTCCAAGAATGCCTTCCATCTCATTTACTTTTTTGTTTCTCAGCCAGTATTTACTCTTTGCTTCCTCAATCGCAGCAACAGTTATTCTCTCTATTTCATCTTCAATAAATCTCCTCATACTGCATTGAGCAGGTGCCTCAACAGAATGTGGCTTTGTATAATCTTCTTCGGAATCAGAAAAGACCTGCTCTTCAGCCATATGGACATTGTATCTTTGATTTGAAACATCGTACTCATAACCTTCATCCTCTGAAGATGAATACCTCTCCTGAACATGATGAAATGTATTTGAAGTCAAATACACTATGTGATCTTCTCCATTGTTTTCCATCAACATTCCCTCTTCTTGCATCCTTTGGGTTACAACACAATAGTCTGGGGAATGTGGCTTATCACAAGCTTCACAAAAGTAATTATTACTCACCATTTAGGTTCCCTTCTTGCTCAATGGATCAGGTGTCTCTTTACTTCTAGGCCTAGCTGTTATAGGTTTTCCATCCTTCCAGTCTATATTATAAGGCATATCATGCAACCTCAGCCTCTCACTTCTATATGTATTCTCCTATCTGTACTGATAATTGTTGCTTTGCTGAGGAGCCCTAGGATTGTCTCTTTTACTAATTATCCCAGCAGCCTTCCTATTGTTTTCAATTGTAAGTGCAATCTTCTGTGCTTCAGCAAAATCTCTCAGGAATCTATTTCTCAGTTCATACCTTGTTTTGGGATCAAATGCATTTAAATAAACACTCAATGCTATAGAATCTAGCAACCTTGATCCAGGAGGTATCTTAGTCTGCAACTTGTTGAATCTTCAGTTGAAATCAAAAATTGAGTCATTTTGATTTTTTTGAATTCGCATCAATTCATGAAGAGCAGCATCTAGTGCACTTTGATTCCCATATTGCTCCAAGAATCTATCTTGAAATATTTGGAGAGAATCAATAAAGTTTGTTGCTAGGCTATTGAACCAATCTCTGGCCTCTTCAGTGAGTGACATCATGAATAATCTCATGTGTAAATCTTCATAAGGCACATCCAAGTCTTGAATGAAGGCATTGAAATTCCTTAAGTGATCTTTAGCAGTAATTGTATTACTCCCTGTAAACTTAGGCACCATACTCCTCCAATTGCCATCCATAGGGTAAGGGTATAATTGAAAAACTGCTAAATCAAACTATCTGATCATGGTTGTATGCTGGCGAGGGGGAGGAATAGGTGGACACTGATGCTGGTGCATGGGATTACTTTACTGTGCATTATACTTTGGGATAAAAGGTTGACCAGGAGGTGGATGCATACCTGTATGCTGTGTGGAGATATGAGGTGGATGATTTGGTTGCTTATAGTGATTCCCTATCTAATGGTGAGGAGACACTGATGGATTTGAAGGCCTTGCACCAAGATTACCTTGCTTATGAGGTGGTACATACTTTGGGGGGCAATCAACTGTCTGATCAGTAACTTGAGTTTTTTGCAATTTAGCCTATAATTCCTCTATCCTCTTCCTCTATAATTCAAACTGTGCTTTTACTTAGGAATCTCATGATCAATAAACACATTTTGGTTACTCTCCATCTTCTGATCATATTCATGTTGAATTCTGATTCGTTCAGCCTCAAGTGCAGCTTCAAACTCAGCCTATTTTTGAGGATCAAGAAAAGAGAAAGGATTTCTTTGATCTTCAGGGGTACAAGGTTCTGCACTTGAATTATCTCTCCATGTATCATATGTTTCACAATGTGCTCTTGATGTTTTGTCTTTATCTGTTAGGCACATATCTTCACTTATCCCTTTTCCCTTATCAACCTTGACATCTTTGTGTGTCCACTTACTGCTGCCAGCAGGAGCTCGAGTGTGACCTCCCTTGTATTGAGATCTTCTGTTCATGTTTGAACAGCTGCAAAATTTTGTCAGAGTCACCACTCACTTTTGTCAAAAGTGAGAAAATACTTAATTCTTCTTATTCCCAGCGGAGTCTGTATAAAGTTTCAGACTCTATGATTAAGGCCTTGATTCTGAATGTATTCCCCAGCAGAGTCGCCAATTTTTTAGCTCTCAAAAATGCAGGCGGAATGCCTCAATAGGCTGCCAATCTCTTGATACGCTTTAGGGTAACAGAAAAAGCCAAATGACTTAGGCTTTCTACTCTTTAGGTGCTGCTAGACCCAGGTGGGTGTACCTTACTGAATAAAGCAGACTTTATGTATTTATAATTGTCTTTTCTTGCAGTGATTTGTCCATAATGGAAAATAGAAGTGAACAAATGAAATCAAACTTGATAGCAATAGAAATCTTCTAATCTAAATCCTAAAATGCTCAATTAATAGATATCAAGAAACTGAATGAATTCAAAATGATGTAGTACAGAGACCAGTGCCTTATTGGGTATGCCGAGTCAAATGAAATCAAGATGACCAACACTTCTCTAGAGAAAAATCAAATTATCTCGCATATATTCTATTTACAACTTGTATAAACATGCAAGACTGTGATTACTAAGCTCTACTTCAACAATCCAAATGAACCTCTCTGATTACTGTGATCAATTAAAAGGATTTAATCTTTTCTTGAAAGAACCAATCGATTAACCACACAGAAACAACAAATGTGTACTGATGAATTGAATATAAACTTGTTATATCAATTTAAACAATCAGAAAGAATCCACCTTGGAGACAGCTTAGCAATACTTTCATTAAATTCAACAAATAATTGACATTAGAAATGTGTGGTAACATCAATTGACTTTCATAAATACCTCCATTTTGAAAACATGCATCATAGTCTCTGATCTGATAAATCTACTGTACTATATCCATATAATTTTCCTACTGTATATCAAATAACTAATAGCTAATAATCATCTTACAATTACCAAATTCCTATTTAAATACACCAGCATCAGAAAAATATATCATATGGAGATCCCATGTCGGCCTCCCGCCAAATTTGGGCTCATATCATGTCAGCCTATAATGGTATTTTACGAACTCACATGTCAGCCACAGTGTTTGAATTTTCATTAGTCACCAACGAAATAGCTCGTGAGACATATCATGGTTATGCCGAAGGAAATTCAATCGCTAGTCATCCCTGTGTTTTATTCGCTTTCGTTGTGACTTATCTGAGTCAGGGAGATATCCTATAGATCACTTTATGTTTCCCTGAGAGTTCTTTTACCTTTCACATGTCGCTGTGACTTTATGATATCGGGGAGATGTCTCACAAAGCATATTATGCTTCAACGAAAGCCCACGTGTTTACCACAGATCGCCAAGACAACACCGAGTCAGGAAGGGGCTTCGTAGATTATCCTATGTCTTATCGAAAGCATCTCGTGATACATTTATTTCACTAAGACAAACATTTTTAGGCCGATGCAATCTGCATCTCGGCGTGAGAAAACAAATTGGAAAGACCGTACGGGATCGCCAAGATGTTACATCGATGCCCATTAGTCATACTGAGATGCATGTCCTTATGTTATCAGTTGGTAAGACAATCAAAACTCGCCAAGACCATTTGCTGAAAGTCTTAAATCTTACCGATACGTGCATCCTTCCACCATCAATTGGTGAGACAATGTGAAGTTACTATGACTTACTCTGAAGAAAACGTCTCTCACTGATGAGCCTCTTGAGTAATATCGGCAAGACTGAAGGTCAGTCGCCAAGACGTTTCATCGAAGGAAAAACTCTCACCGATGCATCTCCACATACTGGTCAGTGAGACATAAGGAACTCAGTGAGATGATATACCGTAGACCAAACTCCCACCAATAGGTTCCTCCATAGTCGCCAAAACCACGTGAATGTCATGCCGATGGAATCCTATAGGTGAATGTTGATCACTATAACAATGAACAAGTCCTGCCGATCATCTGTAACAAACATATGTTAACACATAGGCAACATGGGTCGGGGAGACCTAGATAGACCTATGCCGATATGGACCACAACATGAAAATGCATGACTCGATGGATTCGATGGGGTCACACGACCAAAATAAGGGTGAAAATATCATGAAATGAGGAAAATGTGCCAAAGGTAGGACTCAAATGGAGACCCAGGGGGATGAAAGATATGTAAAAATCATCAGATTTTTATAGTTCCAACACATTCTTCAGTGGCACCCTCCAGGGCATGCTCCTCTTCTTCTTCTCTGACAACTCCCATAGTGGTGCACCTAGTAACATCCTCGATGGCGTGATCAACCTCTTTGTTTCTATTTTATTTTGCAAACTCTAAGTCCCACTCTTTTATCCTCTTTTATATTCTTCTTCCATCCTTCTACGATATCTTTCCTATCTTTTCTAAAAAAATTCAACCTCCTTTCTTCTACATTTATCCCCATTCCCAACATAATCCTTTTAGTTATCTCCCTTTTTTGTTATCGCTTGTTCTCATGGGTATTTCTATTCTAGACTTCCATTAATATTTATATATCTCATGGGTGGTTTTTATATTTTTGAATAGATACATCTTTTCAAGGGTCTTTTTCAAATCCCTTCCCCCTTTCCATTTATCATCCCTTATGTGTCTATCCCCTCTCATAGAGGTGTACCATAGAAAAATGGATCATTGATATTTTCATGGTCTTTTAGGTCTTGCTCTCATGATGTTTGGTCCATTTTGCTTTGATTTAATGTTGTAATGTGATTTATGCATTAACATTTGGTAATAAATATTCAAATTATGACATCTTGTGAAGGTGTTGTAAAGTGTTGTAACACATTTCTACACTTTTCTAGACTCTTCTCATTATAATTCACCTGAAAATAACCTTTTTATCACTTATCAAGTCCTATTTTGAAGTTTTGTAAAGTCTTGTAACAAGATTTCATGCTTTTATAGGCTTGTCTTCATTATTTACACCTTTCTTATGCTCTATTTGACCCCTTTATGCACTCATAAGGCTTAATTAAGTGTATTTTTGAATGTAAACCTGACAAACAACATTAAATGCAAGTTAATTCCTGAAACCCACTTACAAGCCCAAGGTGGAACCCATTCACCATGGGCAGAAAATGCATCCCTCTTGGCTCCAAATTCAAAATAATTCAAATTTTCTTTTGAGTTTTTATTCAAAATTACCTTATGTTGGCCTGTGATGAGGGTATCATTTGGTTATTAGGGCACAAGAGTTATAAATAATTGTTTTTCTCCTCATTTAACATCTCATTCACTTGCATTCACTAAACATCAATTAGCATTTGAGTACTTTGCATTTTTTAAAAGATTCACCATCAATGGTGAATGAGTCCCACTGGTGATTTTGACTAATTTATGATAGCATTCATTTCATTGCAGATTCAACATTCATTGCCCAGGTGCACTCTATTCAGCCTTCTTTCAATTTTGTTTTGCATTTGTTCATGTTTTAGTTCATTCTTGCATATCACATTGTGTTTTCAAACAAATGTTGCATATTTCATAGGTTTTGCATCAATAGTCAATCAATTTCATTAGTTAGTTGCATTCACAACATTTTGTTTAGTAATAATTACATCATACAATCTTCTATTTGAGTGAACCACTTCAATTTTGTTGGTTATTCTATCTGTCTCCTTTTAGGTGGAAGATCCTAAGAGTGCAAGAGTAGTCTATAGAATCCCAACCAAAAAAATTGTTGGTTTAGGAGGTAGTATCTAAAAGAAGTGTCTGTAGATCTAACTTTTTTCTTTTGTTATGTTTGTCCCTTCTTTTACTCAGAAGTTATTCACTATCTTATCTAGGGTCATGAAAATGGAACCAATGTTAGCAAGAGGAAATGAGGAATTAGAATCTGAATATTTGTACCTTAGTATCCCTTATGTAGTTATTTTATACCCTAGATGGTACATTGGTAGAAAAGAGCAAGTGTGGTAAGGAACTCTATCTAATAGTAACTCATATATAACTTAATCATAAACAATAATAATCCATAAGACAAATAGTCATTGAACCATTATCTCCTATTATATATATATAACCATTACATGAATATGTCTTAGTCTCTACTTTTCCTTACAATCCCTTTTCTATATCTCTATTATATGGTACTATATATTGTGTTCTCTATTGCATACATATATTAATGCCTAGTCTCCTTTAGAGATGTGACCCTTATAGGGAACCCCTTAACCTATACTTCTTGTCAGCTTGATGCTTCACACATGATTTGCAATGTAAGGAAGCTTTAAGGTAGTGGAACAACTTCCTACACTAGTCCTAAGAGGAGGATAATGCAAAAATTTATAGATCTTTTCAAAAGTTACAAAAACTTTTAAAAAAAATTAATATCATGCATACCACAACATAGTGATTTACATGGGGAAAACCCTTTCGGGAGAAAAACCCCACACTCCAAAATATGCCCAGTATATTATTTAGAAATAACAAACATTACAATATACTTGTAGAGCAAGCTTCTCATAAGAGTATCACCAACCAGAGGTCTAGAAGAAACATGACCACTATCAAACTCTCAAAATACATCACAATACATAGTCGTAATACAACACCCTCATAAAATAGAGTTTCCTTCTAGGGAAAGTTAAGCCAAAAAAATATCAACCATTAGATTGGAGACCTAATGATAAATGATTCAGATTTACAATAATAAAATATACATAAGATTTAGCTTCTGGGGGCACTTCCCCCAAGCCTTCGTCGTGGCATGTGGCTCGAGGGGTACTCCCCCACACACCCCTCTCGCTTATGTATCAACAATACCTTATGTAATTATAGGGTTGAGAAAAAATTTCCCAATAAATCTCCTACTTGTTGAACACCTTGCAAGAGAAATGGGAGAGTGTATAAACATCATCTCTTAATTGTTAGGGGCTAAAAGGCCCATAGTCTCTGAACACCATATGAACTTCTTTGTGATCATAGGCTTATTTAAAGAATCAACAACATTCATCAAAGTCTCTACCTTAACTAGCTTCAACCTGCCATATTTGACCATAGCTCTAACAAAATGATATTGTACATCAATGTTCTTGGTCTTGGCATGAAACGTCATGTTCTTAGCTAGATAAATCGCACTCTAACTATCACAATAAATTATCACATCTTTTTTTATTTAAGTATCTGAACATAGTCTCTTAAGCCAAATGGATTCTTTGCAAGCATGAGTAGCTGACATATACTCAACTTTAGTAATGGACAAAGCAACCACATCATATCGCTTACTCATCCAACTAATTGCACCACCAAATAAAGTAAACACATAAGCATTGGTGGGTCATATGCTATCAACTTCACCTCCCCAATATAAATCCACATAACCATGAATATCAAGGGAAATATCATCCTCAATCAAGTTACTATGATTACACTTGAGGAATACTCTAAGGTACTGCATAAATATCTGAAGACTCTTTTAACTACATCACAATGAACTCTACTAGGATTGGAAATATATTTGGAAAGAACTCCCACTTCTTGGGCAATGACTAGTCTTCCACAAATCATAACATACATCAAATTTCTAACTAAACTCTAGTAAGGCACTCTACTCATGTCTTCCATCTCTGATGGGGATGTTGGAAAATCTAAAATAGATAACTTTGTTCCAACTAAAATAGGAACACACAATGGTCTACAATCCTACATATCAAATCTCTATAAAATTGAAAATTTGACATAATTAATTTGGCCATGCCATAGCTTTTCTTTCACTCTATCTCTTCTAATTTCCACGTCAATAATGTGTCTAACTGCACCATGGTCTTTCATTTCAAATTTAGCAAAAAGTGGAGATTTCATTTATGAAATCACACCTTCCCTTTTACCAATAAATAACATATCATTACCATTTAATGCAATAAATAAGAAAAAATAATGATCAATTTTATAATAAACACAGTGATCTAATTTAGAGCGCTCAAATTCCAAACTCAACACATATGTATCAAATTTCTAGTATGACATCTTAGGACTCTATTTTAGGCCATACAAAGATTTCTTCAATTTGCAAACCAATTTACTTTTACCTTTCACCACGTAGTGCTCTGGATGTGTCATAAAAATATCCTCCTCCAAGTCGCGATGAAGGAAAGAAATTTTCACATCCATTTACTCAACCTCTAAATGGGCATGTGCAGGATCATGATGGGCCAAAAAGTGGCGATATGATAAGTATGTGAAGGGTATGTGGCTGACGACTTTTTTTTACCCAAAATTGATGAAACGAAAAGAGTTTTTATAGGATATTCTCAACTTTCCACAAATATAAATTATGCTTTACTTTGAATTTAATAAATAATTATTATTCATTTTCTATTTGAATTACGACTATAGTCTTGATTGATAAGTTGATTGAAAAACATCTATAGCTTTCAAATAGTATCACATTTTGTGAATCTAAAACATGCATCACATTCTATGCTTCACATACTATAGGATTAAAAAAAGATGAATTTCATGAAGTTTTGACCAAGTTAAGGTTGTTAGACATATGAGTTTTTATATTTTTTAAAAGTTATAATTAAAAAATTCATAATTAATTATTTACTTGGATTTTTTTTTTTTTAAAATGCATCACATCGATACATGAGTCCTCTACTTATATCTAAAATATTAAAAAAATTATCATTTTATTGTGGTTAGGGTGGTCGGACAGACACCTACTTATTTTTTTCTTGAAATTTAAGTATTACTGCATTGAAATTTCAAATTTTCACCAAATAGATTTTTTTTTAAAATAAACCTAGTAGTTTAGAAACTACATTTAATTTGCTACAGATTTTATTCTTACATATTTTTGAAATAATATAGATAACTTATTCAAATTTTTATGTCAAGTTTCCTAACTCTGATTTTTCTGAATTTTTTGCCACTTAAAGGCATGTTTTTTCCATGATGATCCTGCACATACCCAAATCATAAGCAACAACAATAGAAAGAAAAAATCTAATGGATGTCATTTTTGCAACAAGAAATCATTTTACCATAATCAACATCCTCAACTTGAGACTAACCTTTTACAACCAACCTTGCTTTGTACTTCTCAATACCTCCATTTGAATCAATCTTTTTCTTGAATACCCATTTTCAACTAATAGGCTTTCTTCCTTCAGACATTGGTACAAGATCTCATGTCTCATTCTTTTTCAAATTTCTTCATCCATAGCAATCTTCTGAGATTTTGCATCATTCATACCTAATTCCTCTTCTATAGATTTAGGTCCATCTATGTTAGTATTCAAAGAAAAATATACATCTCCAATTATTAGGTGAATACATTTCAAGTGGTTGTCTATGCCTTCTAGATCTACAAACAAGCTGAGTTGGAGGTTCTTCCTCCTCTTTTGAAGATTATGAGCTAGATGAGATCTCTTCAACTTCTTGGGTATCCATGGGCCTCAATTAAACTTTCTCAAGTGTCGAAGGAAATTGAATCATATCTTCCTATTTACTTTATACTAGGTAAAATGTAATAGAAGAAGGCTTAGTTTCTCTAAAAATAAAACTTCAATTGTATATTACCTTTTGTGCAACAGGATCCCAAAGCTTGTATCCTTTCACACCATAACTATATTTGATGAAGATACATTTCATAGCCTTGTTCTCCAACTTTTTTCACTTCTCCTTTGAAACATGTGCATATGCATCACAACCAAAAATTCTAAGATGTCTTAATGAAGGATTATGGCCCGACCATGCTTCTATAGGAATTTTATCAACAAGATATGATGTAGGAGACCTATTAATCAAGTAACAAGTAGTAGCAATAGACTCAGCCCAAAACCTTTGTTCTAGACTAGCACCACTCAACATACTCCAATCCTTCTCCATTTGTGTCCTTTTCATTATTTTTTCAACTCCATTTTGTTGTGGAGAATAGAATTCTCTTTTTTCTATGAGTACCATCTTACAAAATCTAATAAAATCATTAGAGAAAAATTCACCGCCATTATCAGTCCTCAAAATTTTTATTCTATTTCTAGTTTGTAACTCAACTATTTCTTTAAATTCTTTAAATCAACTAAAAACTTCATATTTACTCTTTAGAAAAATACCCATTTCCTACTATAATCATCAATAAATGAAACATAATATGTGGATTTTTCAATGGAAGGAACATCTATAGGACCAATCACATTAGTATGAATAAGATCCAATACACCACAAGATTTATGAGAACTTGAGTAAAACTAAATTTGGTTTTTTTTCCATAAATACAATGCACACAAAAATGAAATTCAATATTAGTGTAATCAAACAACCCTTAAAAAAGGTTTTTATTTTTTAAGGTCTTTAGACCCTTTTCTCCAAGAAGCCATGACCATTTGTTGAAGATGAAACCCTCACCTCTTCCATAGACTTGTTTTTCATAGAAGTAAGTTATTACACTCAACAGTGCATGCATCAAGCCAATACAATATGCCATGTATCTGACACCTCTAGCAATCACCATGACACCTCTTACCATCTTGCATCTTACATCATAAAATACTACCTACACACAAACATCTATTAGTTTTCTCATAGATAATAGATTTTGTGCTAATCTAGGGATATGAAACACACCATTAATCCTTTTTATTCTACCATCAAGAAACCTGATTCTAACTTTACCACAACAAAAAAATTTCAAAAAGAACCATCACCAAGTACACGTTACCTCCATCAAACTCTTCATATTCAAAAAAAATCTCTATTAAAGGTCATATGAAAAGATGAACCTAAGTCAAATAACCATGTATCATTATCTCCACAAGTTTCCAAGGTTGCAATGAAGTCATCACCCTCTTCCCTCTTAGACTCAAAATTAGAATCAAACTTCTTCTTTTCTTATTTGTAGTCCTTACGAAAGTGTCCATGAAAATAACGTTGGAATTTTGAGGAGATTTGGATCTCCCCTTGGGCTTGGATTTATCACACTTCTCATTCTTCTTCTTCTTTTCCTTAGGTATTCCAAGAATACTTAGGGCCTCCTTGGCATTAATGGATATGATAGGGAGATTGGGTGAATCAATCACTGATTCATGCTCTAGGTCTTCTTTGGAAGACCTCTAAGGTGTTTCACTCCACTAGTTTAACCTATAGTACCTTCTAGGACTCAAGATCCCCTGGTCTTGCTTTCCCAACCCCAACTATCAACAAAAATTATATCTACCAAGTCAAATCTTAGTGCAAACTTGCAACTCTATCCTTAGCCCTTAATCCACTCTAAAGGCTACAAACCTCCAAATTAAAGAATTAAACATTGAATGGGTGTGGAGGTGCTTCAAAAGACTTCAATCCATCCTGCTATGGTTCTTAAAGATCCACCTGACTCCAATTCTTGGTCACTTTCACCAAACCCTCATTTAGGTCTTGAAAAGGCTACTAGCCCTAGGAGCCCCAATTAGGTCTCCTTCTCCAAGAAAACAAGTTGGTTCTCTAAATCTCTCCAAAGAACCCCCAATATTTCTTTGAGATTCCTGGCTCATGTGAACACCTCTCAAATATTTTTGAGGTCTTGTGTCTTAATTACCGTACAAAGCCTTAACTTGAAAATGGGAAAAACTAGGGTTTTTAAGCCATTTTTTGGCTGCTCTCAAACTATTAAGTAATATTCCTCACACCAGATGGATTGATGGAGTTTCCTCCTGATTACTAGGTCTTGGCAAGACCCACACCTGACTTCTCCAAAAGGAAATTTGTCAATAATCTATCACCCTTGCAAATTATGTGCTCTACACATAAGTCTTCCTAGTCGGGCACCTTCTTGGCTCACCTAGGGCAAGAATTTTCTAACAGCTCATGTGCTTTCAAGGAGCCTAGACCCTACCATATTTACAACCATGGAGTCTAGTCACTGTTCCCAAAGGGTCGTACAATTTGTACGGTGGGAAAGTGAAATAACACTCCATTTCTACAAAACTATCTAGTTCAGACCAATAATAGCAAGAAAACAAAACTATTTACAACAATGCTTGAAATTGAATTGGAAAACTATCTAAATTCCACACAAAGCTTGAAGACTAACAAGTGTACATCCTACACAAGTTACATCACCATGATTAATCCATTAAAAGCTCTCTTCAATGCACAAAACAAAAAATTAACACACAAACACCCTATTTTCCTTGAATTCACAAATCTTCAAAGCAATACAAATGCTTCCAACCCTACCTCAGTGCTGAGACATTATCTATATAGGGCCTCCAATTCAGTTATCACTCCCTTGGGCTCTTCTTGGCCATATGAAACTCTAATTGAGCATTATTTGCTAAAATTGAAAAGAAAAATCCTAAAAGTCCTAAAAGGTCAAAACCTTATCTGAGCAAAAGCCTTAGGCCTATCCAATGGTCAACATGACCTCCATCAGATGATCAACACCTAATCAAGAATGCCATTAAGGTTTACATCTAAATGAAATAAGTTTTATTGCCTAGTTGCCCTAGACAAGACTGTCCTAGACAACCTATGAGTTAACCTATGGGTGCTCCTGCACCATTCTCCCCCTCAGCCAAACACTAAGGATTGTGGGGAGATATCAGAGATAAATCAATACCCTACTTCTTGAACTGAGCTTCATCCACCCATGTAGCCTCAGATTTTGGTTTGTCCTTACATTTGATGAGATGTTCCATGTATTCCTTATACCGAGTAGACTTCTTCACCCTTGATTCCAAGATCCTTTCTGCTTGCAGCTTGTCTTTAGAAGGTAAGGCTATGCTACTCACATCCTTCAAGACATCCACACCTTACTGATCCAAGTCAGTGACTGATCCTTTATACTTGATCAAATCAGCCACATTAAACACTGGTGAAATGCCTAAATCTATAGGTAGCTCCACCTTGTATGCATTCTTTCCATACTTGGCTAACACCATACATGGTCCCACTCTCTACATCTGCAACTTGGTTGATGTTCCTTTCTGCAACCTAGACTTGTTTAGATGGACCATAACATAGTCACCGACTGCAAATTGGAGATCTTTCCTAGACATATCCACCTTAGCTTTCAGCTTGTGAGTAGCCTCTATAATTGTCTTCTTCACTTGCTCCTAAATCTCCTTCATGGTCTAAGAGAAATCTTCAACATGGCCATTCATATGCTCCATAGCTCCTAGAGCTCTAAGTTCACACACACCTCTTGGGTGCATTCCATACACAATTTCAAAAGGACTTCTACCTGTGGTCCGATTCACACTGTCATTGTAGGCATATTCCGCTTGTGATATGACCAAGTCCCATGTCTGTCCATACTCCTTGGTGAGGCACCTTAGAAGGTTACCTAAGACACTATTAACCACCTCAGTTTGTCCATCGCTCTGAGGATGGTAGGCTAATCCAAAATACAAGTTATTACCTAATCTGCTCCATAGAGTATTCTAAAAATGACTCATGAACTTCACATCCCTGTCTGAGACAATGCTCAATGGAAATCCATGGATCCTCACAATCTCTTTGAAGAAAAGATGAGCAATATAGCTAGCATCATGGGTGGTCTTACAAGGAATAAAATGACTCATTTTGCTAAACCTATCTACCACCACATAGACACTATCAAACCCTGTCTTAGTCTTAGGGAGTCCTACCATAAAGTCCATACTAATACATTCCCATGGCCTATTGGGAATGGGTAGAGGTTGATATAAACCTGCATTACTAGCTCCCCCCTTGGCTTTCATACAAACTACACACTGCTCTACATACCTTTTGATATCCCTTGGCAACTTGGGTCAGTAATAGAACCTCTACACTAGTTCCATTGTTTTGTTGATAGCAAAATGACCATGAAGACTACCATTGTGCTTCTCCTAGATAAGATTCTCTCTCATTGAACCTTTTGGAACACATAACCGATTTCCTTTGAACAAAATTCCACTCTGCAATGTATACTCTAAGAATTGACTATGAAAGTGATTCTCAAAATCAGAACATACCTTATATGCCTCCGAGAAGTATTCCTCTTCTCCATAGAGATCCTTGAAACTCTCTATCCCAATGCTCTTTATCTATATTTCTTGCACTGTCAGCAACCTCCTACTTAATGCATCTGCCACCTTGTTGAACTGTCCCTTCTTGTGCTTGATGGTAAAAGTGAAAGCTTGGAGGTATTCCATCCATTTCAAATGTCTATTGCTTAGCTTCTCTTGTGTGTTGATGTAGCTAAGTGATTGGTTATCAGTAAACACTACAAACTCTTTAGGTGGGAGATAATGTCTCCACTTTCTAAGTGACTGAACTAGAGCATATAGTTCCAATTCATAAGTAGAATACTTCTTGTTTAGCTTCATTGAGATTTTCACTAAAGAAAGCTATAGGCCTTACTTCTTGGCTTAGTACACCTCCTACTGCAATTCCACTGGCATCACATTCCACAGTGAATAACTTATCAAAGCTAGGTAATAAAAGGATGGGTTGAGTTGCCACTTCTTGTTTCAGTTTCTCAAAACCCTTCTCAGCTTCAAGAGTCCATTTGAACTTAGTTTTTAGGCCACCTTTGATTGTATCAAGTACTAGTGCACAAATTCCACTAAAGTTCCTTATAAACTTCCTATAAAACTGAGCTAACCCATGAAAACTTCTTACCTCTGTCCCAGTGGTTGGTGTAGGCCAATTTAGGATAGCTTCCACCTTACTTGGGTCCATCTTCAATGATCCTTGGGATACTACAAACCCTAAATACACAAGCTCTTGTTTGAAGAACTCACACTTTTCTAGATTGATGGCTAACCTCTCCTCCTGCAATCTTTTAAGAACCAACTCAACATGCTTTAGATGTTCTTCTACTATCTTGCTAAAGATAAGTATATCATCTAGATATACCACCACAAATAGCCCTGTGAAATCCTTAAGCACTTCATTCATGAGCCTCATGAATGTGCTAGGTGCATTTGAGAGGCCAAATGGCATCACTCTCCACTCATACAACCCATCAATTGTCTTAAAAGTTGTCTTCCATTCATCCCCCTCTTTGATTCTAATCTGGTGGTATCCACTCTTGAGATCCAACTTAGTAAAATATTGTGCTCCTTGAAGACAGTCCATCAAATCCTCTATCCTAGGAATAGGAAACCTATATATGATTGTAATCCTATTGATAGCCCTAGAATCAGTGCATAGCCTCCACTTACCACTGTTCTTGGTTGCTAAGACCACTGGTACTGCACACGGACTGATGCTCTTCCTAATTAGTCCTTGGTCTAATAACTCCTGCACTTGTCTAGCTACTTCTAGGTTCTGATCTGGTGTAAGCTTGTATGCTGCCTTGTTTGGAAATGAAGCCCCTGGTATGAATTCAATATGATGACTGATGGCTCTCTTTGGAGGTAAGGTTGTTGGTGTTCCATCACTGACTATGTCCTTGAACTTCTCAAGCAACTTCTGGACTGCTCCTGGTATGACTATTTTATTTGTCTTATCTTCCTCCTTGGGTTGCACCATGACCACATATCCTCCCCCTCCTTGTTGTAGAGTGTTGATAAACTCTTTGCCACTACTTAACAAGACACTAGGGGTCTTTGACTGTCCTTCTTCCTCATCTGATAGTGACTACAGTTTGAATTTATTTCCATCCTTCTTAAATGAGATAGTGTTCTCCTTTCCATCATAGATGGCTCCTCTGTCATACTGCCATGGTCTGCCCAATAGAAGAAGGCATGCATCCATGGGAAACACATCACAAATCAACTTGTCCTTGTATCCTCCAATGGAGAACTCCACCGTTGTCTACTCATTTACAAGAATAGTTTGTCCTTTGTTCAACCATGTCACCTTGTAAGGACTAGTGTGGGGTATCTTCTCCAATTTTAACTTCCTTACTACCTCCTCAGAGATAATGTTATCAGTAGACCCTGAATCCACTATAACCTTGCACACCTTTCCAAGTATTTTGCATCTTTCCCTGAATAAGGCCCTCCTTTGCTTTGGCTCTTCTTTGACTTGTTGTCTGATTAGAACCCTACTAAACATCAGGTTCTCCCTCATTTTTTATTCTATGTGACTAACCTCTGGTGACTTGACACTCATGGTGTCCTCTTGAGCATATGCTACTCTCTTTTCTGTATTTGATGAAGATGCTTTCTCTGGGCCCCTATAAGCTGGATGACCTATTTGACCACAGTTGTAACACTTCATACTAGCAAAGTATGAGTTACTTTTTCTTGCTTCTCTTCCTCTACCTCTTCCATAGCATCCTCTAGAAGTTGTTTCACTCCCATGCTCTATGAGTTTAGACTCTCCCTAACTTCTTTTTTTAGTCCCTCTACCTTAGTATCCACCTCTATGTCCTCTTTGATCTCTGCCTTTACCTCTATTCTTAGAAGCCTAGTCTTGTTTCCTCTTACTCCTTTCTTCAATATTTATAGCCAATTGATAACATTGGTGCACTATCTTGGGACTTAGAAGAGTCATCTCCTCTTGAATGTTCCACTTCAATTCATTAAGGTACCTAGCCACCTTAAGACTTTCATCCTCAGTTACATTAGACCTCATGCAAAGTTTTTGAAATTTCTCAGTATAAGAATTCACATCTTGATCTCTTTGTCTCAAGCTCTATCTTTTCTTGTGCAACTGAATTTCATAATCATCTGGCATGTATGCTTCTCTTAGTTTGGCAACCATTCCCTTCCAAGTAGAAATAGGCTTCTTTCCTTCCTTTTCTCTCTCTGTCTGAATGAACTTCCACCATGTCAAGGTAGTACCTCTCAATCTTGATTTGGCCACCTTTACCTTCTATGCTTCAGAGACTCCATCGCACTCAAAATGGTTTTCCATTCCCTCTATCCAATCCATGACTAGATCAACTTCCATTTTCCCACTAAATAGTGGTATGCCTTCAAGTACTTTTCCACTCAAAGCCTTCAATCCCTTCAAGAAAGGATCTTCTTGCAGAACAGGGTCAAGTTCATGGATCTTGTCTTCCTATGCAACCTCTTCTTTCTTTGGTACCCTTCCTTCTAACTGCACATTACTCACTGCTTGCTCAAGTTGGGCTATTTTTTCCCTCAATAGCCTATTGTCTTCCTCTTGTTCTTCGACCTTCTTAGCCAATTCTGCATTTGTCACCATGTTAGTAGAACCACTAGACTCAATCTCTGACATATATTATTCTATCCCAAATCTTTTGTTGCTCTAATACCAATCTGATAGGGAGGTTGGGTGAATCAATCACTGATTCATGCTCTAGGTCTTGTTTGGAAGACCTCTAAGGTGTCTCACTCCACCTGTTTAACCTATAGGACCTTCTAGAACTTAGGATCCACTGGTCTTGCTTTGCCAACCCCAACTATCAACAAAAATTCTTTCTACCAGGTCAAATCTTGGTGCAAACTTGCAACTCTATCCTTAGCCCTTAATCCACCCTAAAGGCTACAAACCTCCAAGTTAAAGAATTAAACCTTGCAGGGGTGTGGAGGTGCATCAAAAGACTTCAATCCATCCTACTATGGTTCTTTAAGATCCACCTGACTCCAATTCTTGGTCACTTTCACCAAACCCTCATTTAGGTCTTGAAAAGGCTACTAGCCCTAGGAGCCCCAATTAGGTCTCCTTCTCAGAGAAAATAGGTCGATTCTCTAAATCTCTCCAAAGAACCCCCAATATTTCTTTGAGATTCCTGGCTCATGTGAACACCTCTCAAATATTTTTTGAGGTCTTGTGTCTTAACTGCCCGTACAAAGCCTTAACTTGAAAATGGGAAAAACTAGGGTTTTTAAGCCATTTTTTGGCTGCTCTCAAACTGTTAAGTATTCCTCACACCAGATGGGCTGATGGAGTTTCCTCCTGATTACTAGGTCTTGGCCCACACTTGCCTTCTCCAAAAGGAAAATTTTCAAGAATCTATCACCCCTACAAATTATGTGCTCTGCACATAAGTCTTCCTAGCCGAGCACGTGCTTGGCTCGCCTAGGGCAAGACTTTTATAACAGCTCCTATGCTTTCAAGGAACCTAGACCCTACCATATTTACAACCATGGAGTCTAGTCACTATTCCCAAAGGGCTGTTTAATTTGTATGGTGGGAAAGTGAACTAACACTCCATTTCTACAAAACTATCTAGTTCAGACCAGCAACAACAAGAAAACAAAACTATTTACAACAATGCTTGAAATTGAATTGGAAAACTATCTAAATTCCACACAAAGCTTGAAGACTAACAACTCTACATCCTACACAAGTTACAACACCATGATTAATCCATTAAAATCTCTCTTCAATCCACAAAACAAAAAATTAACACACAAACACCGTATTTTCCTTGAATTCACAAATCTTCAAAGCAATACAAATACTTCCAACCCTGCCTCAATGCTGAGACATTCCCTAAATAGGGCATCCAATTTAGTTATCACTCCCTTGGGCTCTTCTTGGCCATATGAAACTCTAATTGAGCATTATTTGCTAAAATTGAAAAGAAAAGTCCTAAAAGTCCTAAAAGGTCAAAACCTTATTTGAGCAAAATCCTTAGGCCTATCCAATGGTCAACATGACCTTCATCAGATGATCAACACCTAATCAAGAATGCCATTAAGGATTACATCCAAATGAACTAAGTTTTATAGCCTAGTTTCCCTAGACAAGACTGTCATAGACAACCTATGAGTTAACCTATGGGTGCTCCTACACCAGGATACCTTTCTCCTCATCTCTTCAAAAAGAAAATAACCCATGTAGTACCCCTCCATTTTTCTTATGTTTTATGACAGCATGTTTTCATTTTGATAGACCCTGGTACTTTCTTTTGATGTATTGATCACTGACATTAGAGCGATGGTGGATTTATGTTGTGATGTGATGATACATTGTATAGTGGTGATTATTTCTAACTTTCCTTATGTTACCATAGATGTTTACTTCAGATGTTACTACTATATATATGCTTATGGTAGATTAAATTTTATTTATTTTGTCAGTTCGATGTGATATTGTATTGGTGAGGAGAACTGAGTTGCATCACTCGCTTGCGAGTGCCCTGTGATTTCCATGATTTTCTCCTCACAGTGTGTTTGAATCATGGATTATATATATGTATGTTATATATTTTTGATTGCAGGATTGTAGGTACAAGGCACTGACTCCATTTGGTTTTACAGGTCTGAGTGTGTCCAGACTCAATGGTAATGCTGATTGGGAGATAGTAACAAGGTTTTTCCTAGTCTAGCCTTAAACCTAGTCACAGTATGTTGTCAGTTTAGGTCTGGTATGTTTGGTTGTCATGACTAAGTTTACCTTGTTATTTGATATGAAAGGTTTATTTTGTGAATATAACATTAGATTAATGTTCTTTATAATTTAATGCTTATTTAAATTAATTTTAAATATTGTAGATAAAGGTTCCTTGTTTTATTTAATTAATTAAATTAGTTTGTTTGGTAAGATAATTTAATCATTTCGATTAAAGTTATTTTATTAAATAAATTAATTAATTGGTTAAATTTATTTTTATTGAGTGAATAGATTAAATAATGTTTAAATGTTTTTGTGGGAATGTGAATTTTAAATTGCTTTAAAGAAAAAGAAATTAGTTGTTGAAATTTTAAATAAAATAAATTCTTGATAATTGTTAGAAGAAAATATATGTGAGTTGTTAGAAGATATTTTCTTGATTTGCCATGTGTGTTAGTTGAATTAAAGGAAAAATTATTGTTGAGGATTTTCTTGAAGAGAATATTGCCAGAATTGGGTAAGGCAAGAAGGACTTCACGGAAAAGAGAAAGGAACAGAGTATTGCTAAAAAAATTGTTATTTCTTTTAGGTTTTGATTTTAAATTTTTTGAAGAAGATCTGGGATTATTTCCGGTTTACTAAATTGCATCCTTTTGAAAGTGGAGATTGGAAAATGGGCTTTGGAAGTTGCACACAGCAGGCAAAGCTTTTCCTCAATAGTCAAATTCTTCAAGCTACATGAAAACAGGCTCTTTGCTATTTAATTAGTTGTATTGTGTTTTGAAAAGATTGTTTGTTGAAAGAGTTAATTTTGTAGAAGTTTTATTAAATTTGTAGAATACAAGATTGCCTGTAGAAGAAATAATTTTGATTGAAGCTTTTGTTCTTCTCAGTAAAATTTTATTGAAAATATTTCTGTAGAAAAGTTTGTTACCTCTCTGTGTAAATTTTGAAACAAAGCTTTATAGTAAAATCATAAAACAACATAGTAGGTTATTGTTAAAACAATTGAAATTCTCAATAGAAAACAAAAGAAATCTCAGTAGATTTATAAATGAAGCTTTTTGTTAAATTTGAGGAAACAAAAACCTGTGAGAAGAACTTTGTTAAACTTTTCCTGTGGAAAATATTTTGAAAATTTAGATTGTGAATAAAAATTTCTATAATGGAAATTGAAAACCTTCTATCAAATTGAGAAATTGAAAACCTCAGTATCATTTGATTAAAATCTTCCTGTAGAAAATTCTTTAGTAAAATTTACTCTTCTTGAGCAATCTCTCTCGTTATTTTTATTTTTTATGTATATATATATAATTGAAAATATATATACTTTCTTACATAGAATATGCAATTGAAATCATGTTAGAAAAAAACTCAGAGAAATTTTATTAAGTCTTATTTTTGGAAGAATCGTCATACATGCGAAATAGGGCATGAAATAAAAAAAAAGAAACAAAATAAAACCCATATGGCGAAACATGAAATCACAATTTTGTTTTATTCTTTTGTTTATTTAAAATTAAAAAAAAAAATAGTATTGATGGGGTCATAGGGGTTACACCCACAGCTGCCCATAAAGGGCGACAGTTGTAGAGGCAGTCGGCGCTGCCCTCATAGGCAGTGCCCAGCTACCAACACAGTCGTAGCCCCATATGGGGGTGGCTGTGAAAATAACCCGTCGAAACCTTATGCATTTTCCCTAAGATTTATATTTCGGTTTTTATTTTATCCGAAATTTTATATAGCACAAATTTTGTTTATATGAATTTTGATTTTCTTTTAAGATTTTAAATTTTATAAAATATAATATATAAATATATACATTATATATATGTATATGCATATATATATATATATATTTGTTGGAAAATTATATTTAACATATATTTTTAAATATATATGTTTTAAGTAAAATCATGCGATTGCATGAATTGGATAATTTTAGTATTAAATAATTTTTAAATTTTATTTGATGTTTATTGTTATGAGAAAATGAGGAAATTGGAGTTAAACTAAGTGTTTCAATTTTTCTTGTTATATGAGAATGGAATTATAATTAAGATATTTTAATTTCATACTACATGTTATTGATTTGATTGGATTTAGTAAATCCTAATATTAGATTCTTATTATGCCTGAATTGCTTTAAATTGTTTTTACTCTTATTGGGTAAATTGGGGTTATATGGGATTAATAAGTCTTCCATATATAGTTTCTTCATAAGGGAGTTGTTGTTGTGATGATTTCATATTTTGAACGAACTAGGGTAGTGCACATAGTTTTATTCGGATTAGACACCTATTTTTTTGAATAGGCTGTGATGTCTATAGTTATATTGTTGTTTATTTTGATGTTAGTTTATGTGCACCATGTTTACCTTAGTTAGTGGAATTAGATTCCTTGTGTTATTATTAGGGTAGTGGCTCTTTATGAGGGCCGTCACACAAAGTGGTGCCAGGGTAACTCATGTAGAGTTAGTTAATCAGTGAAAAATAAATCAACACATTAGGTAGTCTAAAACCTTTAACTAGATTAATAAGCCTCACTCATGGACTCAAGGGCTAGTTCAGACTTGGAAATGAGTCGAGAAGGCCTAGAATGGAAAAATTGATATCTAGTCACTATGAAAGATATTTGATTCTGCAACAGATTGCTTGAGGGGTTGGGTTTCGTAAGAGGTTACCAGGGTAACCCAAGATGGGGGTCAGAACCTAGGAAAATTCTCCTGGGTAACCTATGCAACATTGTGATGACACTCCACCTCTAATAACAGTATCTTTGTGAACTTAGTGTATTTGATCGTTCAGCTCTAGAAGCAACATAACCATTAAGTTAAGTTGGTACTTGTATAGTTTTGTCTTTGGGTTCATTTGTGTCTAGGGTTTGTAGGTTATGCCTAGGGAACCTTTTTACTATCTCCTAGCATGGGGGGTGGGCCTACAGGTACCACATGGTTAGGTGGAACATTCACCTTACACCATTGGGTCCCCAGTTCTTGTTCGTGGTGAGGAGTACTTCTCAGATGGAGAGCTCGTATGTGAAAATGTACTTTCTCATATTTATTATTTGTATCATTGGAAACCTTATTCTTGTATCACTCCTTAATTGTAATCGGGGAGAACTTTTGTAATATGTAATTGTACACTTTTATATGACCTACCTCATTTGGAAATGAGTATTGTAAATGTTATTATAATTGCAATGTAATGAAAGAATCATATTTTTGTTTAATGATGCAATTTATTTGTTAATGAATGTATGCTCTTAAGTTTATGAGAATTAAATACATGCTATGTTAATTACTTTTGTCATCTATGGGATTTACACGTAGTGTGTCGTCGCATATCTTAGGGAATGTTTGCATAAATGAAGATTATGTTTATACTTTAAAAAAAAAATAATTACACTTTCATAGTCAATGCAACATTCTTTAGGTTACGAGACGGGGCATTATAGATTGGTATCAGAGCAAAGGTTCTAACACTTGATGCTTTGGGTAATATTGAGCCCATAAGGATGTCCTAGATGTTAGACTATGTAGTATTGTTTTATGTTAGCCTTGTCTGTTTTGTATTTGAGACTTGTTTCTTTTGTTTTATGTGTAGGATCATGCCTATGCATCGAGCTAGAGGTCATGGTAGAGGTTGAGGTGGAGGCCGTGGGCCAAAACCTCAGGTTACTCCCCCTCATAGCTCCCACAAGAGTGAGCATGTTAAACAGTTGGGTCCTCAGTTGGAACAGACAAGTGGGGAACAGATTTTGATTCAGCCAAAGGTTGAGGGAGCATAGTTGCATCCCTTACGAGAAGAGGTACTTGCGAGACTTGGTCTGATGCAGGAAGTGGATTAGGAGGTGGTTAGGGAACGTGATAGATCTCCTAGTAGGATTGTTAGTACTGTAGAGAAGGATGCCATTGTTGCAGGACATATGAGGGATTTGTTGAGGGCACGCCCTCCTACATTTGATGGCACAGGTGGTGGTCTAGAGGCAGACCTGGTTATTAGACTTGGGAAGATGTTTTGCTATGCACCCATATGGTAGCAATACCTGAGCTAGATGCACCATCATGCATCTAAGAGGTTTTTCCTCTACTTGGTGGCATTTGGAGTAGTAGAAGCTCCATCTGGAGATTGGGTCAGTTTCTTGGGAGATGTTCTTCGAAAGGTTTAGAGAACGTTTCCTGTCTGAGCATTGGAGGCAACAATGAGCTGATGAGTTTCACGATTTGCGTCAAATGGCTTTATCTGTTGAGCAGTATGAATGCAGACTTTATGAACTCAAACAATATGCAGGAATTGGAGATGATGAGGTGATGTTGGTACAACATTTTATCAAGGGTTTGAATGCTCACATTAGTGGAGGATTTAGAGTCTTAAAACTGAAGACTATGGAGGTTGCAGTTGAGAAAGCGCGTATTGTGGAAGAGAATTTGACTCTAGCATTGGGTGGACATACAGGTGTCCAGATAGGTAGTGCACCTATAGTAGGTTTTGGTCCATGAGGTGGTCAGATATAGATAGGAGGTTCCTTTAGGAACCAATAGACACCCACTAAGGGTGGACAGCAGCAGCAACAACATACTCCTCAGAAGAATAATAACTCATAGCCTCAGCAGGGTAATAGTTCTCAGTCAAGAAATAACCGTAACTAGTGTCGCAATAAGCACAATCGACAGGATCAACTAGCTCAGAGTGCATAGTCTACGATGAGTAGAGGTAGCTTTTAGCAATCCAATGCACCTTCAGGTGGCAGAGGATTTGGTAGAGGTACTGGTTGTTATTCTTCTAGTCAGCAAGGACATATTGCTAGGCAGCATCCTATGAGAGGTTCTTTAGGATTTGGCTTGCAACTGACAGCTTCTGAGCCTACAGTTGGGGATGTAGGACGTTCTCATATAGTTTATGCTGTGGTGAATAACCACCAAGCCGATCATCATAATATAGTGGTTGAGACTTCAGGTCAGTTACAGGGTGCTAGTGTTACTATTCTTTTTTATTCTGGAGCTATTGATTCCTTTATTTCACCTACCATTGTTGAGCGATGTGGTCTTATGGTGGTAAAGCAAGGTGGTAAGTGGCAGGTAGAATTCACCTCTAGGGTGAAAGTAGTGGTAGAGAACCTTGTACGCAATTGTGAACTAAGAATTGGTTTGTTATCTACCTTAGTGGATCTTCATGTTACACCTTTAGGATCGTATGATATAGTTTTAGGTATGGATTGGTTAGAATCTCATCATGCTGTGATTGATTGTCGATTGAAGATAGTTAGTTGTATTAATGATTCAGGAGCAAAAGTTGAGATCATAGTGTTCAAAGACCTATCTCTTTGAGGATGATTTCTACTATGCAATTGAAGAGATGTCTGCGTCAGGGTTGTCAACTATTTGCAACAACAGTTAATGATTTGGAGGTAGGAGAAAGTTGAGAGATATCTCTTGATGATCACATGATCCTCAGGGAATTTGCTAATGTATTTCCTAGTGATATACCTGGTATGCCACCGAAATGAGATATTGATTTTAGAGTTGACCTAGTTCCTGGAGCAGAGCCTATATCTCGAGCCCCGTATAGAATAACTACTCAGGAATTAGAAGAGCTTCGTATTCATAAGGGTTTTATTCATCTAATTTTTTCTCCATGGGGAGCACCTGTCATCTTCATAAAGAAGGAAAAATCACTTAGATTATGTATTGACTATCATCAATTGAACAAAGTAATAATAAATAATCAATATCCTTTACCCAGAATTGATGATCTTTTTTATTAGATCAAGGGAGCTAATGTGTTCTCTAAGATTGATCTGAAATCAGGTTACCATCAGTTACACATTGTAGAAGCAAATATTCATAAAACAACATTCTAAACTCGTTATGGGCACTATGAATTCACAGTAGTATCATTTGGGTTAATGAATGCACCATCAGTATTCATGAGTTTGATGAATGGTGTCTTTTGTACATACCTTGATCATTTTGTTCTTGTGTTTCTCGATGATATTTTGATTTATTCAAGAAATATGAAGGAGCATGAAGAGCATCTAAGACAGGTATTGCAGTGCTTGAGGGAGAATCAATTGTACGCAAACCTGAAGAAGTGTGATTTCTTTCAGACTGAGGTGAAATACCTTGGTCATGTGATTTCTGGAAAGGGTATTGTTGTGGATCCTTCGAAGATCCAAGCTATTGTTGACTGGCCCGTGCCTACCAACATAGCTGAGGTTTGTAGTTTTATGGGTCTAGCTGGTTATTATAGATGATTTGTTTAGCGGTTTTCTAGGATTGGGCACCCCATTACTTCTCTTCAGAGGAAAGGGAAGAAATTTGTCTGGATAGACCAGTGTTAGTTGGATTTTTAGACACTTAAAGAAAAGATGACTAATGCGCCTATATTGATTGTTGCTAAGGATTTTGTTGTTTGCACTAATGCATCCTTGGAAGGTTTAGGAGCAGTACTGATGCAAGAAGGGCATGCGATCGCTTATGATTCTCGCAAACTCAAAGATCATGAACTGAATTATCCCACTCATGATTTGGAGCTTGCTGCAGTTGTTCATTCATTAGTTCGATGGAGGCATTTCTTATTGGGTCACCGCTTCGAACTTCATAGTGATCACCATAGTCTGCAATATATTTTATGTAGCCTAATTTGAATTCTAGATAGAGAAGGTGGATGGAGTTCTTATGTGAGTATGATTTTGAGGTGAAATATGTTCAGAAAAAAGAGAATGTATTGGCTGACGCTCTCAGTCGTCGTCAACATGAAATTTTTGCTATTACTCTTGAAGTAGATTTGAGGAGTCAAATTTTAGCAGCACTTCCTATAGATAGATTGTATCAGGAGGTGAAGATGGAGATTGAATTAGGTAGACCTCTAGATGGTCAATTCACAGGGTATTCTCTTGAACCAGATGGTTTATTCTAGCATTTAGATCATATCTATATACCTTATTCAGAAGGTCTTCGCACATTGATTATGACTAAGGCACATCGAGCACCTTACTTAGCTCATCCCGGTGTTAAGAAGATGCATGCGGATCTTTGACAGTTGTATTTTTGGCCTGGTATGAAACGCAAGATCACTGATTTTGTATCAAGACATCTTGAGTGCCAGAGAGTTAAAGCTGAGCATCAACATCCCACCAGATTATTGTAGCCACATCTCATTCATGAATGGAAATGGGATATTATATCAGTTGATTTCATTGTTGTATTACCTATGTTGTCACGTCAACATGATGCCATTATGGTTACTGTTGACAGATTGACTAAGGTAGCACATTTTTCTCTAGTTTGATCATCTTATAATGCTTCATCTGTAGCTAGGATATTCATGGAGGATATTGTAAGGTTGCATGGAATTCCTTGTAGGATTATATCAGATAGAGATCTCGTGTTTACTACAGCCCTATGGACTTCATTACAACATTCTCTAGGTACACAGCTGAACTTCAGTTCAGCATATCATCCTGAAACAGATTGTCAAATAGAGAGAGTTAATTAAATTCTTGAGGATATGCTTAGAATGTATGTAATGGACCAACAATCATGTTGGGAAGATTATCTATATCTAGTGGAATCTTCTTACAATAATGGATATCAAAGTTCCATAGATATGCCCCATTTTTAGGCGTTATATGGGCATCCTTGTCAGACTCCATTGAGTTGGGATCGACTTGAAGATAGAGTGTTACTTGGACCTGAGATGCTTCAGGACATGGAGCAACAGGTTAATCACATTAGAGAACATCTGATTGCAACACAGGATAGACAAAAGAAGTATATTGATGCGCATAGAGTGGACCGCCAGTTTTCAGTTGGTGCTAGAGTGTTTCTTCGAGTACGACCGTGAAAGAGTCCAATCTGTTATGGAAAAGGCTCTAAGCTTGCACCTTGATTTGTTGGTCCATTTGAGATTCTAGAGAGGATTGGTCCTGTGGTGTATCAACTCACCTTACCACCTAGTTTGTCATGTATTCATGATGTCTTTCATGTATCAGTTCTTAGACCTTATCATCCCGATATTTCTCATGTACTTGATTGGAATGTGTTAAAGGTAGAGGACGGGCAGCTAGCTTTGGAGCTCGTGGGCATTCTTCAGTGTCGAAAGCTCGTTCTCACGGGTCAAGACGTTGATCAGGTGAGGATCCAATGGGATCCTAGTCATGAGGCATCTACTACTTGGGAGGATGTGACATGCATGAGGGAGCTTTATCCCTATATGTTCATAGGCTTTCAGGAGTAAGCCTGATCCTAGGGGGGAGGATGTAGTACCCCTCTATTTTGCTTATGTTTTCTGACTGTATGTTTTCATATTGATAGACCCTGGTACTCTTTTTTGATGTATTGATCACTGACATTAGAGTGATTGTGGATTTATTTTGTGAAATGATGATACATTGTATGGTGGTGATTATTTCTGACTTGCCTTATGTTAGCATAGATGTTTACTTCAGATGTTACTACTATATATATGCTTATGGTAGATTAATTATTATTTATTTTTTTAGTTTGATGTGATATTGTATTGGTGAGGAGAATGAAGTTGCGTCACTCATTTGCGAGTGCCCTGTGATTTGCGCGATTTTCTCCTCACGGTGCATTTGAATCATGGATTATATATATGTATGTTATATATTTTTGATTGTAGGATTGCAGGTACATGGCACCGACTCCACCTGGTTTTATAGGTCTGAGTGTGTCCAGACTCAATGGTAATGTTGATTGGTAGATAGTAACAAGGTTTTTCCTAGTCTAGCCTTAAACCTAGTCACAGTATGTCATCAGTTTAGGTCTAGTATGTTTGGTTGTCATGAGTAAGTTTACCTTGTTATTTCATATGAAAGGTTTATTTTGTGAATATAATGTTAGATTAATGTTCTTTATAATTTAATGCTTATTTAAATTAATTTTAAATATTGTAGATAAAGGTACCTTATTTTATTTAATTAATTAAATTAGTTTGTTTGGTTAGATAATTTAATCATTGCAATTAAAGTTATTTTATTAAATAAATTAATTAATTGGTTAAATTTATTTTTATTGAGTGAATAGATTAAATAATGTTTAAATTTTTTGTGGGAATGATAATTTTAAATTTGTTTAAAGAAAAAAAAATTAGTTGTTGAAATTTTAAATAAAATAAATTCTTGATAATTGTTAGAAGAAAATATTTGTGAGTTGTTAGAAGATATTTTATTGATTTTCCATGTGTGTTAGTTGAATTAAAGGCAAAATTCTTGTTGAGGATTTTCTTGAAGAGAATATTGCTAGAATTGGGTAAGGCAAGAAGGACTTCACGAAAAAGAGAAAGGAATAGAGTATTGCTAAAAAAATTGTGATTTCTTTTGGGTTTTGATTTTAAAATTTTGGAAGAAGATCTGGGATTATTTCTGGTTTACTAAATTGCATCCTTTTGAAAGTGGAGATTGGAAAAAGGGCTTTGGAAGTTGTACATAGCAGGCAAAGCTTTTCCTGGTTTACTAAATTGCATCCTTTTGAAAGTGGAGATTGGAAAAGGGGTTTTGGAAGTTGCACACAGCAGGCAAAGCTTTTCCTCAACAGTCAAATTCTTCAAGCTACAGGAAAATAGGTTATTTGCTGTTTAATTAGTTGTATTGTGTTTTGAAAAGATTGTCTGTTTAAAGAATTAATTTTGTAGAAGTTTTGTTAAATTTGTAGAATAAAATATTGCCTGTAGAAGAAATAATTTTGATTGAAGCTTCTATTCATCTCGCTAAAATTTTATTGAAAATATTTCTGTAGAAAATTTTGTTACCTCTCTATGTAAATTTTGAAACAAAGCTTTATAGTAAAATCAGAAAACAACACAGTAGGTTATTGTTAAAACAATTGAAATTCTCAATAGAAAACAAAAGAAATCCCAGTAGATTTATAAATGAAGTTCTTTGCTAAATTTGAGGAAACAAAAACCTCTGAGAAGAACTTTGTTAAACTTTTCCTGTAGAAAAGATTTTGAAAATTTAGATTGTGAATGAAAACTTCTGTAATGGAAATTGAAAACCTCAGTATCATTTGATTAAAATCTTCCTGTAGAAAATTCTTTAGTGCAATTTACTCTTCTTGAGCAATCTCTCTCTTTATTTACTGTTTTTATGTATGTATATATATATATATATATATATATACTTTTTTACATATAATATGCAATTGAAATCATGTTAAAATAAAACTTAGAGAAATTTTATTAAATTTTATTTTTGGAAGAATCGTCGTACAAGAAAAATAGGGCATGAAAAAAAAGAAAAAAGAAATGGAATAAAACCCGTATGGCGAAACATGAAATCACAGTTTTGTTTTATTCTTTTGTATATTTAAAATTAAAAAAAAAAATAGTATTGATGGGGCCGCAAGGGTTACCCCCACACCCGCCCATAAAGGGCGACAGTTGTGGAGGTAGCACCCAGCTGCCAACACAGTCGTAGCCCCATATGGGGACAACTGTGTATAACAGCCTCCGGCTATGAAAACAACCCGTCGAAACCTTACGCATTTTTCCCTAAGATTTATATTTCAGTTTTTTATTTTATCTGAAATTTTATATAGCATGAATTTTGTTTATATGAATTTTGATTTTTTTTTAAAGATTTTAAATTTTATAAAATATAATATATAAATATATACATTATATATATGTATATGCATATATATATATAAATATATATAATTAATTTGCTGGAAAATTATATTTAATATATATTTTTAAATATATGTATTAAATAAAATCATGCGATTGCATGAATTGGATAATTTTAGTATTAAATAATTTTAAAATTTTATTTGATGTTTATTATTATGAGAAAATGAGGAAATTGGAGTTAAACTAAGTGTTTCAATTTTCCTTGTTATATGAGAATGGAATTATATTTAAGATATTTAAATTTCATACTACATGCTATTGATTTGATTGGATTTAGTAAATCCTAATATTAGATTCTTATTATGCCTGAATTGCTTTAATTTGTTCTTACTCTTATTGGGTAAATTGGGGTTATATGAGATTAATAAGTCTTCCAGATATAGTCTCTTCATAAGGGAGTTGTTGTTGTGATGGTTTCATATTAGACAACTATTTTTTTGAACAGGTTGTGATGTCTATAGTTATATTGTTGTTTATCTTGATGTTAGTTTATGTGCACCATGTTTGCCTTAGTGGAATTAGATTCATTGTGTTATTATCAGGGGAGTGGCTCTTTATGAGGGCTGACACACAAAGTGGTGCCAGGATAACTCACGTAGAGTTAGTTAATCAGTGAAAACTAAATCAACACATTAGGTAGTCTAAAACCTTTAACTAGATTAATAAGCCTCACTCATGGACTTAAGGGCTAGTTTAGATTTGGGAATGAGTCGAGAAGGCCTGGAATGGAAAAATCGATATCTAGTCACTATGAAAGATATTCGATTCCGCAATAGATTGCATGAGGGGCCGAGTTTCGTAAGAGGTTACTAGGGTAACCCAAGATGGGGGTCGAAACCTAGGAAGATTCTCCTGGGTAACCTATGCAACATTGTGATGACACTCCACCTATAATAACAATATCTTTGTGAACTTAATGTATTTGATCGTTCAACTCTGGAAGCAACGTAACCATTAAGTTAAGTTGGTACTTGTATAGTTTTTTCTTTGGATTCATCTATGTATAGGTTTTGTAGGTTATGTCTAGGGAACCTTTTTACTATCTCCTAGCATAGGGGGTGGGCCTACGGGTACCACATGGTTGGGTGGAACGTGCACCTTACACCGTTGGGTCCCCAGTTCTTGTTCATGGCGACGAGTACTTCTTGGATGGAGAGCTCATATGTGAAAATGTACTTTATGATATTTATTATTTTTATCAGTGGAAACCTTATTCTTGTATCACTCCTCAATTGTAATCATGGATAACTTTTGTAATATGTAATTGTACACTTTTATATGACCTACCTCATTTGGAAATGAGTATTGTAAATGTTATTATAATTGCAATGTAATGAAAGAATCATATTTTTTCTTTAATGATGCAGCTTATTTGTTAATGAATGTATGCTTTTAAGTTTATGAGAATTAAATACATGCTATGTTAATTACTTTTTTCATCTATGGGATTTACATGTAGTGTGTCGTCGCATATCTTAGGGAATGTTTGCATAAATGAAGATTATGTTTATACTTTAAAAAAAAAGAAATTACACTTTCATAGTCAATGCAACATTCTTTAGGTTATGAGATGAGGCATTACAACCCAGCACATATTTACTCTTCAATATAATAAAATTACTCCCAATAGCTATAACAAGAGAATCCCATGAATTAGGAAAAGAATAAAACAAGATCTGAAATTTCTTCTCCTCATCCATTTTGACACCAACTAATGTCAATTGAGCCATCAACATATTGAATGATTCTAGGTGGTCTATAATTCATCCACCCTCTTCCATTCTCAAGGAATAAAATTTCTTCCTCAACAAATTTTATTCACTAAAGATTTGGCCTGATACATCTCACCAATTTTATTCCATAGTTTCTATGCAGAGGTCTCTTTATGGACATTGATCAAAATAGTGTCTTCCAAGAACAATCTAATTATACCCTTGGCTTTATGGCCCATAACATCATATTGAGCATCCAAAGAAGCATCTATAAGCCTTGAAACATTATCATCAACACCATCCCATAGATCACGATCTATCAACAGATCCTCCATCTTCAACTTCCATATTTCAAAATTATTTCCAAAAAAATTATCCACCTCTATTCTCCCATATGAACTTGCCATCTAAAAATTCCTACAACAAGATCATAAAGTATCTTTTACACAAGCTCCAACTCAAAGTTGGATTAGCTCAAAAAACCCAACAAGCCACAACTGAAACCAAAGGTGATCAAGCTTTGATACTACTTGTAAGGAAGCTAAGGTAGCAGAACAACTTCCTACACTAATCCCAAGAGGAGGATACTATAAAACTTCACAAATATTTTCAAAAGTTATAGAAATAAACAAAAATAATCATAAATATCATTCATACCACAACATAGTGATTTACATGGGGTAAACCCTTTTGGGAGAAAAAACTCACACTCCAAAAGTTGTACAATATATTATTCAAAAATAACAAAGATTACAGTATACTTGTAGAGCAAGCTTCTCACAAAAGTATCACCAACTAGAGATCCAACAGCAACATGACCACTATTAGACTCTTAGAGTACATCATAGTACACAGTTGTAATACTTGATTCCCTCGTAAAATAGGGCTGCCTTATAGGGAAAGTCAACACAATAAAATATTGACTATCAGATTTGAGACCTAATGATGAACAGTCCAGATTTATAATAATAAAATATACATAAAATTTAGCTTTTGAGGGCATTCCCCCCGACCCCCATTAAGGTGCATGGCCCCTGAAGCTCCCTCCAGGGGGATGATCTCCCCTGGATCCCTCACTAGGGGTACCCTCACACACCCCCTGGTCCCTTACATATAAACAATACCTTATGAAATTGCAAGGTTGAGACACATTTTCTCAACATGTAGTGGGTTGCAGTATGTTCTACTATGTGCTCTGCATCCTATCAACAATGAATTAAAGGGATTGTCTAATGTATGGTTTATAAGGTGGAATTGAAGGTTTTGTAAATGGGCTAGAAAGATAAATAAATTTGATCTTGGATAAATTAATGGTTAAAGATACCGGATTGGAGTACAAATGAATTGGGTGACCTCTCAAGAAGTCATACACTTTATATGCTTCACTCCTATTAACATCACTTAGATGCAAAAAAAAAATGATGTATCATTCATGTTGATGAGGGTGTAAAGTTTGTTTGAATAAAAGTTTACATGAAGAATATATCAATAAATTTCATTGAAAAACTATACAATTAAATCTTGATAAAAATTAATAAAATTTAATACACTGCAAAAATACCAAATAGAAATTTTTTTATGAAAATTAAATTTAATTAAAAAATATCCTACATATATAAAAACAAAAAACCATTAATTATAAAATTTATATTTTTAATAAATATAAATAAAAAGACGATAATTATAAAACTCGGATACATATTATATCAAAGACCAAATATAAATCCTAAGAAAATTTAACTTTAAAATTATTCTTTCAATTATTAATGATCTTAAATATTTTTGATGAGTTTTTGCAATTAAAAAATATTGACTCAACCATATGCCTCACCGAAAAAAGGAAAATATATTTCAGAGAGATATTGGAGCTACAACTTAAGAAATAGCTTAATACTCTGTCTACATTATTGTTGCAAGCTATGTAGATAGTGACTGGTAAAACATTCATGTTTACCTATCGTTGGAATAGGTTTAATACTGATATTGCATCAATGTTTGTATCAATAAGGTTGGACTTGGGTGAAACAAAGGATTACGTCAAGGTAGTGGTTGAAGTATTGATTAAGCTGAAATGGTGTGGTGGTCTGAAGAAAGTGATAGAAGATGCAATGCTTGGGTTTCCTCTTGATCTAGGCTTTTGGCCCTCTATCTATCCACACTATAATGGACCATTGGTTCCCTTCATCATCTATGCATTTAGTGAAAAAGATGTCGAATGCAAACATAGTGCATGGTGGGGTCTAGAATTTCTAAAGGTGGTTGTTAGTGTCTCAAATGTAGAAACAATGGATTGGTCATTTGTGGTGGAATTGGAAGGTTTAGATTTGGAAGATATTGATGTTGTGATTGTAGATGGAATGACTAATTTGTGAGGGTATAAGAAATAAATATAGTAAATAGAATATACAAATAGAAGTGTAAGTGTTGATATGTATTACTGTTTGGCCCTCCTATGGAGTTGTCATTTTGGAGTGTGTAATTTTGATTTAAAATCTTATGTTTTGAGGTACAACTTTCTTATGTCACTTCACCAATCAAAAATAAATAAATAAATAAATTCATTTAAAAAAATAACCATCAATTATAAAGGCTAGATCTTCAATGCATTAAGTGAAAATATGCTCTAACTATTAATCTAAATTTAAAGTGAATTTAATAAAAAATGGTTTTCCATAAAGAGTTTAGTCAATTTTATCTTATGAAAGTGATCAATATAATCTTTTTTATCTAAATTTATTGTTAACTAAGTGAGTAAACCTTTAAATTCTAATATAATTTTTTATTATATGTTAAAACCAAATAATTTTCAATTATAAAAGTTAAAAAAAAGGAAGTAAAAGTTATATTTGAAATAAATTTAACGAAAACGATGTTTTTCAATTATAAAATATCAAATCTTGAATAAATTTAATTGAAAAGAACTTAGATAAAAAAATTATATTTAAAAGTTGAATCTTAAATATATTCAACTAAAAAATATCACTAATTAGAAATACGGCATACAAAATTATTTTTCAAGTGTCACATCTTAAAAAAAAAAATTAGAAAAATGTCCATCAATTATAAAAAAATCAGATTTTATATACATTTAGATGAAAATATATTCAGATTTGATATACATTTAGATGAAAATATACTCCAATTTAAAGAGGTTTTCTTGTTAAGAAAATAAGTCATTTAATGAGTTAGCATGATTTTGTAATAAATAGTTCATAAAAAAAGCACTTGTTGATTTTTTTGTAAATGGGCTAGCAAGCTAAATAGGTATGATCTTGGAAAAAATTTATGTTTAAGCATACTTGAGTTGGAGTACAAATGGATTGGGTGACCTCTCAAGAAGTCTTAAATTTGATATGGTTCACCTCTATCAGAATCACTTAGATGCAAAGAATACTTAGGTGAAGGGTACTAGTAGTCGTTATAGCTAACTTTGTGCACCCTAAGCTCCTAAATAGTATGTCGGATTTTGATTTTTTTTTTTTTTGCATTTTTTTGTATGTGACTTAAGAGCCTTATAGCTATTGTTTCAGCTTGTGGGTAGTTACGACAAACACAAGACGATTCATTATGTACACAAAGGTCAAAAAGTGGTCATTTCAAGTTGACGCACGATATATATCCTCCAATGCCCAATAACTACTCACTTTGACCACCACAAAATTTATCACAATTGATCCAATACATATGCACAAATTCCTTAGTAATTGTGCACTATTTGTACCAATAAAGTTGCACAACTCCTCTAAATAAGTATTTTTTTTGTAACTATTGGGTATAAAGTGGACAACTATTGGTACATTTGGAATTTTTAAGTGGGCTTTTAATTAACTTGTATCAATGAATGGTTATTGGAACATGGGCGGTAATTGGGGCCTTTCCCCTATTGTTTAGTGTACCATTCATTCGTGTTCATGAGAGTGTAAGATTTATCTAAATTAATTAATATTCATGAAACATATGTCAATAAATTTGACTGAAAAACTATGTAATTGAATCCTAATAAAATATTATAATTTAATACACTGCAAAAAATATCAAATTAAAAATATATAAAAATTTAATTTAATAAAAGATCAAATACCTTTAATTATAAATTGCAGATTTTAACTAAATATGACCCAAAATAAAAAATTTAAAAAAAAAGTCAGATTGAAGAATCATTCTTCAATTATTAATGCCCTTAAATAGCTGACACGTGATCAACATGCAGGCTGTTTCACGTCCACCTAAACAGCCTGCACATTCCATCGATTTATGTTGAGTGCAATCGAAAAGGACATACAAACACAGAGTAAATTTAAGCGAAGAGATGGCGCTAAATCACAAGAACCAGACAGAAATCCTCCTCGATCATAAAGATAAGTTACAAACCTTTACTAAGTTTAACAAACTAGACCAGACACAAACTATAAAGACCACATACAAAACCTCACGCAACTCCTCCTACAATACGCAACACCAAAGTCACAGAATACACTTTGGATAGGCATGGTGGTATCGCTTGTAATTTGGATAAAGCATAGATTATCCGCAGATAATTAATAAGCTAACCCAGCCAAAAGGGTTGCAGTCTTTTTCAGTGTCAGTAAGGAGAGTGTGATATTGGCCGTCACAGTCAGCAGTATTATAAAGAGCGACATTCTGTCCTTGGAAATCAAACATATATCCTCCATGGTAATCGCTGGGTACAGCAAAACACCCACACCTGTCGGCAATCATAACAGGACCCACAGGACATCCAGGCTGTGGAAACATAATAAAAGCACTATATGCATAAGCCTTGTCAAACAAGAGCCATACCAACATTACTCCTATGAATTTGGCAACACCAGTTTTCTTCATAACTTCACAATGCAATGGAGTTACAAAGAACAAATGCTTACATGTATTGCTGGGGGAGTTGTAGTTTGTATTTATAGAGGAAAGGCGGGCATGTCTAGGCACAAAAATGTCTCAATAGCAGAACTTAAAAACAATATTATATTCTGCCGTATAGTAAAGTGAAACAAATGTTTGATGTTCGCCAATGTCTAAAATTGATTTTCAAAGCTCAAATCCAGATTACGTGATTGTATTTGAAGTTTGACGACTGTCAGAGAAAGATAGGATGAGTTTTTGACGTTGTTCATACTGCGTGTGAAAGTTGGATGGGTTGTTTTCTATGCCTGTAACAGCTTATTCTTGTTTTCGAAGGTTGTCGTTTCCTGAGCCTGCAACTGATTACATTTTTGTTTTAGTTACGTTAGAAAATAGGCCCCCCTCAAATAATTCATCAGTTGATAAGAATTTTTAACATTTTTCTATATAAAATTGCCTCGTATACTTTTAAAATAAGTATACCATTTTAAATTTAAAATCATTAATTAAGTTGTTTGTAATGGTCTAAATTATCTGAAATTAGATAAGTGATTAAATCATTTGTAATAATTGTAAAAATGAAGAATATATGTGGGTTGTTTAGGTTAATCCGATAAGATGCACACATGCAAACACAATTAACTTAGAGACTAATAAATAATAGTTAGGTAGATAGATCCTTGATAATTATGCAAATTGTTATAAAAGGAAAGTAAATAAGATGACAATTTGCTCATTCCTATGGCTAAAGAATAAGTGTTGAATCTATAAGGCTATGAAATATGTATAGATTAAAATCAGAATATTTTTCTCTATTATAGTTTAACTCAAGTTTGTTAGTATAGACCTATTTAGTTGACATTCATAAACTCAATCTATAACTACAAACCAAACCTTTGGTAATCTCTAAATTCTACCTTGTACATAATTTGAAAACAAACTATTTGATCTTTGGGGACACTTATTTGCAATCTTAATAAACTACCCCTAATTCAAGTACTTGAGTGGCAACCTGTTGACATTTCATGACCACTTTCATTACCCATTGATTATAACCAATCTAAGATATTCTAAATGGTCCATCTTTCTTAGAATGGTTCCTCTAGTTTTTGTATTAATCCCCCTTTCATATCTTAGTCAAATACCCTAGTTGAAAAACCAAAATTGACTATGTTGATTTTTCAAGATTTTGAAGTTTTGAGGTTGCTTATGTCGGTATACCTTCCCTATTGGTCATAACTCCCCATTCTAATCATTTAAAAAATGTCTTAAGCTTTTTTATTTTATTTTTAGAGATTCAATGGTATCCATCCATATATTCCCTTCATATCAATCCTAATACCCCACCTAGAAATCTTAAGAAAGTGGTTAAGTGTCGATATTGTGTACCTTTTAGAATTTCACAATTTTCATTATATTTGTGCCCTTCATTTGAAATCCCCAATCCCCAAAGTTTGAAATCTAAAAGTGTCCTGAATATTGAATATTTTTAGCCCTTTAGATTATTAGGGTTTCGCTTACCCTTCTTCCATTCCTTCGCATTACTGATCCCTAAAGCCCAAAAGTCTTCCTTTAGAGTATTAGGGTTTCCCTTACCCTTCTTCCATTCCTTTGCATTCTTGATCCTTAAAGCCCAAAAGTATTCTAAAAGACCAAGTCCTCTACATTCATAAAATTTTTGGATTTCTTCATCAATCAATCTTCATCAAACTGATGTAGGAGCATCCAGTGGTGTGAGGGCAATCTTGCATCACCCAAAAAGATAATTTCCATTTTTTTTCCTATTGTTTTCTTTTTGTATATGTTTTTGCATTTTTGGATACCCTTTTCATCGAGTAAGAGTTTCCAACTTTCAGAATTGCTTTTTTGCTTTTTCTGCTCAATTGCTACTTTTAGCAGGTTTGAATTTGAAGTCGTAGGAAGACAAAAATTTATGGGAAGGTTTAGAATGGAAAAATACATAGTCTGGTGAAAGAATCAGGTCAAGATCATTCACAATTTGAAAGTTATTCAAGTACCAGTTTCTACATTTTGCCCTGAAAAACCTTTCGAGCTTAGTTTGAGGCACTAAATGATCTCGGATGGGCCTAAAAATTTTAAGAAATGCCAAAGTAGTTTGTCAAAGGTTTGCTTTGTGGAAAATCATATTTTTGAGAGCTTTCCGGAAAGGTATTATCATTGAAGATCCAACGGTCGGATTAAAAGTTATGGCTACCAGAAGTTGGTGCATATTTTAGAAATGTGGTAATTTTTTACTGTGAATTTAAACTTGAATTTCAAATTGTAATTTTGGCGCGAAACCGCCAAAACTCATATCTTGAATGTTGTTTTTGGTTCCAAATGGAAAAGGGGCTATTTATGGGCTAGTTTATGATTTTTGGGTAACTTTTTGGGAAAAGAAGTTTGCATGCTGTGAAAGAGGATCTGGGTAATTTTTTGTAAGTCTATAATTTGTATGTATCACAGAACTCGAGGATTTGTGATCCTCTGCATGTAAGAGTTGGGTATGTGTAGGATCATGAGGGGCCAAAAAGTGGCAATATTATGGGTATTTGTAGGGTATGTGGCTGACGACTTTTTTTTACCCAAAATTGATGAAATGAAAAGGGTTTTTAGAGGAGATTCTCAGCTTTCCACCAATATAAATTATGCTTTAATTTGAATTTAATAAATAATTATTATTTATTTTCTATTAGAATTACAACTAAAGTCCTGATCGATAGGCTGATTGAAAAACATCTATAACTTTCAAATGGTAACACATTTTTTGAATCTGAAACATGCGTCACATTCTATGCTTCACATACTATAGGATTAAAAAAAGAAAAATTAAATTTCATGAAGTTTTGACCAAGTTAAGGTGGTCAGACATACGAGTTTTTATATTTTTAAAAAGTTGTAATAAAAAATTCATAATTAATTATTTACTTGGAAAAAAATTACAAAAAAATGTGCATCGCATCTAGACATGAGTCCTCTACTTATATATAAAATCTTATAAGAAAATATTATCATTTTATTATTGTTAGGGTGGTCAGATAGACACCTACTTCTTATTTTTTCCCTGAAATTTAAGTACTACTACATTGAATTTTCAAATTTTCATCAAATAGATTTTATAATTTATTTTTAAATAAACCTGGTAGTTTAGAAACTATATTCAATTTTCTATAGATTCTATTCTTACATATTTTTGAAATAATATAGATAACTTATTCAAATTTTTATGTCAAGTTGCCTAACACTGATTTTTTTGAATTTTTTGCCATTTAAGGGCCTGTTTTTTTCATGATGATCCTGCACATATCCAATTCCATATTTTAATAGAAAATATTATTCTCTATTTTGTGAGTGTATTTCTGTGTCTCGGGTTTTCTCCCTTGTCAGGTGGTATCAAAGCAGGTTTTCTTGAGCGTGTGGACAGATCATCGATCATGAGGCAGTTCACACCTGGACTGTGGTGGTGCCAGAGGTGGTAGAGGTGGCAGAAATGCTAGTGGAAGGGATCCATTGGCTGTCGAGAGTTTCAGAGCCCTCCAGAGACAAATCAAAGCATTGCAGGAACAAATGAGAAGAGGGTTAGACCCAGGAAGGAGAGGAGAAAGCGAGGATAAAGAAGAGGTGGAAGATACAGATGTAGAAGAGAAAGAAGAAGCTATTGATCGAGATCAAATGCAGCTGATTAGGGCCATTTCGAAGATCAGAAAAAGAGCTAAAATAGAAGTCCCCAATTATTTTGGAAGTCTGAACCCGGAAGAGTTGATTGATTTGATCAACTAGCTAGAAGAATACTTTGAGTATGAAGAAGTAGAGGACCCAGATCGGGTTAAGTTTGCAAAAATGAAGCTAAAGGGCCATGCCAATATTTGGTGGAAAGAGGTCCAGTTGGAGACAAATCGAAGAGGAAAAGGAAATATCAACAATTGGGATCGCATGGTGGAGAAACTGAAGAAGCAGTTCATACCAGTGGACTACGAGTTAGATCTGCTGAAGAAATTGCAAGGACTAAAGCAAGGAAGTAGATCTATGAAAGAATACACTGAAGATTTTCACAAGATGATCATCAGAATAGGCCATGCAGAGGCCAACAAGGAGAAGGTAGCCCATTATTTAATGGGTTATGACCGAGCATTCAAGAGGAGCTAAGCCTAGTCAGAATGACCACCATTGAGGATGCATACCAGTTTTCTCTAAAAGTTGAGGAGAAGTTGAACAAAAGATTTGATAGCAAGTAAAAAGGCAGAGGAGGTCAATGCGGAAGGGGTACTGGAAGATCTTTTGGGAGCCGAAATGAGGATGAAAGGAAAAATGAAGATGTGGGTACCAGTCGAAGCCAGAGGAATGATAACTTCTACTACCCTCGTGATCAAAATAGTGGTGATCAAAGAGGTAGAGGACAAGGAAGATCTGGGCTAGGGCCCGGAAGAGGTGGTTTCAGAGGAACTTGTTTCCATTGTGGTGAAGAAGGGCATCGAGCCTATGAATGTCCACAACACCAAGGAAGGACAGATAGAAGACTAGAAGGTCATGGAAGGGTTGCACATGCAGATGAGGAGGTCCAGTCTGAGCATTCAGATGATGCTGAAAGGGGAGAAGCCCTAGTGGTTAGAAGAGCCCTGTTGATGGAAGAGAAGGAGCCATAACAGAGGAAGAATCTATTTTGCACAAGGTGTAAGTGTGAAGACAAATGTTGTGAGGTCATTATTGATAGTGGGAGCACTAATAATTTGGTGTCAGAAGAGATGGTTATGAAGTTGAAGCTGAAAAGGGAAAGGCATCCACATCCATATCGGATTGCCTGGTTACAGAAAGACCACAAAGTTTTGGTCAATGAACAATGCTTGGTGAAGTTCAAGATTGCAAGCTATCGTGATGAGGTACTCTATGATATCATCCCCATGGATGCATGTCACATGTTCTTGGGAAGGCCATGGCAATTCGATAGGCATGTTGTACATGATGGCCATGCAAACACTTATTCCCTGACGAAGGATGGAATCCGTCATAAGTTGAAACCCTTGAAGAAGGATGAAGAAAAGGTATGCAGTAGTGTTAGAATTTGTTTTGTTGATGGAAAGAAATTTTTAGAAGGCATGAAGCATAAACGTATGTGTTATGCATTGATTCCAAGAATGGATAAGGAAGATAGTGAGAAGGTGCCAGTAGAAGTTTGTAGATTATTGGATGAGTTTTAGGAGATTATTTTTTATAACATACCTGAGGGTTTACCACCAATGAGGAAGATCAGTCATCAAATTGACTTGATCCTTGGATCTAGTTTTCCAAATAAGGCAGCTCATAGAATGAATCTTGTAGAAAATGAGGAGTTGAATAGACAAGTTCAGGAGTTGTTGAGGAAGGGTTTGATTCAAGAGAGTCTGAGCCCATGTGCAGTACTTGCAGTACTAGCACCAAAGAAGGATGGGGAGTGGAGAATGTGCATAGACTCCCAAGCCATAAATAAGATAACAATCAAGTAAAAATTTCCTTTGCCAAGGATGGATGACCTGATGGATTGTTTGTGTGGAGCACAATACTTCACAAAGATTGATCTGAAGAGCAGATATCACTAGATCTGAATTCAAGAGGGTGATGAATGGAAGACTGCCTTCAAGACCAAGGAGGGCCAATACGAGTGGTTAGTCATGCCTTTTGGGCTAACCAATGCACCGAGCACATCCATGAGGCTCATGAATGAGGTACTGAAAGAGTTTCTGGGAAGTTTTTTCATTGTGTATTTAGATGATATTTTGATTTTCAGTAAGACCTTGGATGAGCATTTAATGCATATTCTTAGGGTTTTTGAGAAGTTGAGAGAAGAGAAATTGTTGATTAATCTGAAGAAGTGTAGTTTTGTGAAGAAGGATTTAGTGTACTTGGGGTTTGTTATCTCAGCATAAGGTCTCAAGATGGACCTAGAGAAGGTGAAGGCTATTCTAGAATGGCATACCCCAAGAACTGCTACTGAGGTGAGATCTTTCCATGGTTTGGCCAGTTTTTACAGAAAGTTCATTAGAAACTTCAGTAGTATTTGTGCACCCCTGACTGAAACAATGAGAGGGGATAGAAAAGAGTTCAAGTGGAGCACTGGAGCAACAAAGAGTTTTGATCTGTTGAAGCAGAAGGTGACAAAGCAACCAATTTTAGCCCTCCCAGATTTGAATAAGGTGTTTCAGGTGGATTGTGATGCCAGTGGTTGTGCCATTGGAGCATTGATGAGCCAAGAAGGTAAGCCCATTGCCTATTTCAGTGAAAAGTTAAATGATGCAAAGAGAAAGTACTCTGTATATGATCAGGAATTTTATGCAATAGTTCAAGCATTAAAGAAATGGAGACATTATCTATTACCAAAGGAGTTTGTTTTATTTACTGATCATCAAGCAGTACAATACCTTAGTTAGGGAAAATTAAACCAGAGGCATATGAAATGGGTAGAATTTTTGCAGAGTTATACCCTTGTTCTAAAGCATAGGAGTGGCAAGTCAAATAGGGTTGCAGATGCCTTAAGTAGGAGACAAACATTGTTGACAAAGATGCAGATTGAAGTGGTTGGGTTCAATGAACTCAAGACATTGTATCCAGAAGATCATGATTTTGCAGAGGCTTGGAAAGCTTGCAAGGAGCTTGTTACAGTTGACAGGATGAAGTGGCTAGATTTCATAATCCAAGATGGCATGTTGTTTAAGGGAAGTCAATTGTGTATTCCAAGGAGTTCCATGAGGGAGAACCTGATAAAGAAGAAGTATAATGGAGGAATGGTAGGACATTTTGGTCAGGATAAGACCATTGCCATTATCAGTGAGCATTATTATTGGCCTCAGTTATCACAAGATGTGAAGAAATTTGTGTAGATTTGCAAAGTATGTCAAATGGCTAAAGGAGTGCGCCAGAATATTGGGTTGTATCAGCCCTTACCTATACTAGAGGGGCTGTGGGAGGATATAAGTATGGACTTTGTTCTTGGTTTACCAAGGACACAGAGAGGGAATGATTCAATATTTGTGGTAGTTGATAGGTTTTCGAAGATGGCACATTTTATCCCATGCCAGAAGACCCATGATGCAGTCCACATTGCTGACTTGTTCTTCAGAGAGGTGGTGAGACTACATGGTCTGCCAAAGAGTATAGTCTTAGATCGTGACACAAAATTTGTTGGCTACTTTTGGAGGACCTTGTGGAAGAAGTTGAAAACAGAGTTAAAGTTTAGTTCTGCACACCATCCGCAAACTAATGGGTAGATGGAGGTTGTGAATAGAAGTTTGGGTAACCTACTGAGATGCTTGGTAGGAGATAAACCTAAGGGATGGGACTTGATCTTACCCCAGGAAGAATTTTCTTACAACAATTATGTCAATAGAAGTACTCGTAGATCACCATTCCAAATTGTGTATGGAGGTAGTCCCAGGACCATTCCAGAATTAAGGAAGATGGACCAAGAGAATAAAACTAGTGCTGAACCCGAAGACTTTTTAGAGCACATCAAGAATATACATGAGAATGTCAGATAACATATCAACAAGATGAATATGCAGTATAAGGCTAAGGCAAATCAAAAGAGGAGGTATAAGGAGTTTCAGATTGGTGATGAAGTGATGGTCCACTTGAGGAAAGAAAGGTTTCCAGTGGGAACCTATAACAAACTAAAGATGAAGAAGTTCGGTCCCTATAAAATTGTGAAGAGTAATGAATCAGGGAATGCATATGAGGTAGAGTTGCCGGATGGAGTCAATATTTCCCCTGTGTTTAATATTTTAGATTTGACAGAGTATCATGAAGGTGGCGCAGAGGAAGTACCAATAATAGAACGATGTGGCATTTTAGTACCTACTTCAGAGAAGGAGCTGATTGAAGAAATCTTGGATAGCCGTGTGGGAAGGAGTACTAGAAACAGGCAATATAAAGAATATTTGGTGAAGTGGAGATGAAAGCCTATTGAAGATTCATCTTGGCTATCTAAGGCAGAGGTTGACCGTTTGGGTTTTCCTCAACCATCTTAGACGTGACAGGGTCACTTTTCAAATTACCCTAGGTGTCTGATGCAGGAGCATCCAGTGGTGTGAGGGAAATCTTGCATCACCCAAAAAGATGATATCCATTTTTTCTTGTTGTTTTCTTTTTGTAGATTTTTTTGCATTTTTGGATACCCTTTTCATCGAATAAGAGTTTCCAACTTTCAGAACTGCTTTTCTACTTTTTTTGCTCAACTGCTATTTTTAGCAGGTTTGAATTTGATGTCGTGGGAAGACAAAAATTTATGGGAAGGTTCAAGATGGAAATATACATAGTTTGGTGAAAGAATCAGGTCAAGATCATTCATGATTTGAAAGTTATTCAAGTTCCAGTTTCTACTTTTTGCCCTGAAAACCCTTCCAAGCTTAGTTTGAGGCACTAAACGATCCCGGATGGGCCTAAAAATTTGCTGAAATGCCAAAGTAGTCTACTAAAGGTTTGCTTTGCAAAAAAGCGTATTTTTGAGAGCTTTCTAGAAAGGTATTATCATTGAAGATCCAACAGTCGGATTAAAAGTTATGGCTACCGGAAGTTGATGCATATTTTAGAAATGTGCTAATTTTCGACTGTGAATTTAAACTTGAATTTCAAATTGTAATTTTGGTGCCAAACTGCCAAAACTCATATCTTGAATGTTGTTTTTGGTTCCAAATGGAAAATGGTCTATTTATGGGCTAGTTTCTGATTTTTGGGTAACTTTTTGGGAAAAGAAGTTTGCATGCTGTGAAAGGGGATCTGGGTAATTTTTTGTAAATCTGTAATTTGCATGTATCACAGAGCTCGACGATTTGTGATCCTTTGCAAGTAAGAGTTCGATATTTTAATAGAAAATATTATTCTCTATTTTGTGAGTGTATTTATGTGTCTCAGGTTTGCTCCCTTATCACAAACCTTTCATCTCATTCACCTCCTTTCTTATTCCCTAATTCTCAAAATATGGTATGAGTCCCTCCAACCCCTTAATATTTTTTAACTCTCTCGATTTCTCTATGTATCCTATTAGAGTCAAACTTTTTGTCATCCCCTATTCTAGCACCCCTTTCCATACACCCTCAATGGTTAAAAAATTTATCAAAATATTTTGATTTTCACCAAATATTTATCATTTTAAAAGTTTTGGATTTTTTCTTATGTTCCTACCATTCCCTTCCTCCTTGAACTGCCAAAATTTTCTAGATTTATCTTTCAAAATTTTATGCTTCTTCATCAATCCATTAATTTTAGAATTTTCATCTCGATCATGCCTTACCTACAAGTTGAATTCCTTGAAATTTACATTAATTCACTCAAAAATTCATCTAATTCCTTCAAACATCAACCATCCCCATTCTTACACCTCCCTCCATTCATCCCCAAAAGTCTAAAACTCCACCAATTCCTTCATCATATATCTCAGTCCTTTTTTTTGTCTTTTGTCATCCCTCAATAAGGGAGAGGGACCTATAGTGGGCCACCCTAACATCACACTTGTCAGAGTCCTTTGTGAAAATTTTAGATCAGTCCCAAATTTGTATAGTAGCCTATTTAACAAGTCCCCTACTTATAACAATTTGTTTCAAGGCCACATCAACATGCTTTTTTTCAAGGTATATAAAATAGTCCAAAAAAAGGTGAGACCAATAGTGGGTCACTAAGTCATGTATTATTGGTGTGCTGATGTGGCATCACATGATTTGGTATTTTGTGTACTTTATGGATAAACATGTTTTGCAATTGGATATAAAGTGTTAGTTTATTATATTTTAAGCCTACCCACTATGGGGCCCACTCAAGCCTACTTCTATACCCACCATTGGACCCCTACCCACTATGGGCCCCTTTCCCTTACCAAATCTCTTCCCTCCCATGGTAGGTTGTTGAACTAAGGTTTGAATTCCAATGGATATGTGTTTTCAAGATATTGGTGGTAGGCATGCCCTCTTTCTAGCCCTGATAGGTATGGAAATCAAAGGGATCTCGATAGTTCAAATGGTTGATAAAGAAAGAGAGATAAATATTTACGTAGGGACATTGAAATATTTCATGCTTCTCTCCCTAGTTTGATGGTCTGATGGATAATGTATGTACTAATACTTTGATGGATCTACTATGTCTTTGTTGAAGGTTCATGGATTTTAATGTCATGGTTGAGACACAAGAGTATAATATTGTGATAAGAATTTTGGTATCGGGTGCATTACCTCTCCCACCTAATTGCATCCCTTTTCTGACCAACCCACCCCTCCTTTCTGAGTAGAATTAATGTCATAAGTGATGTCATCTCTAGGTTATTCTTTCAATGGTTTTTTGGGGGAGTTTTTTTCCTTGCATGTGGATTTGTGCACCATCTATGATTAGATGTGACAATCAGTGAAGCCTAATAGCCTCCTATACTCCTTGGGAATCAAAGCATACGGTTAATGACATATTTAGGTTTAAAATATCATAAAGACTTGGCAAGAACACATGGTCACTACCTAAAATTGCAAAAGATTGTTGATTTCTAGGGCCCTTGTGCAAGTTTGTGCATTCCCTTTATTTGAAAATTACATAATGATATATGCATCTTCATTTTTCATTTTACATGGAGTTCTCACATTTTACCAAATATACAAATAGAACAATCTTCTTTTTAATATTTTCCTATTTTCAAAAGTTAAAATTATATATAATGTACATGCCTTAGTGTAATGCCCCGTCATGCGAACCCCAAAGGAAAACTAAAGCAACAATTACCGCACAATTTTTTTTTTATTAAAAGTAAAACTAACATACATGAGACACACATTAAGTTATGACATAAAAATTCATTTAAACAAACCCAATATCATTTACATCCATTGGGGTACACGAGGATACATTATGAAACTTAATTCCATACATCAATGATAAAGAATGAAAGCCAGATTTAATCCATGACAAAGCATACATAAAGAACCATCAATAAGAACCATTCACTTAAATAAATACAACACTTTGAGTAACATCTGATATGGAACCATATCCACACAAGGTTTACCAATGACAAAATATTACATCACATCCTTTTCATTACTTTAAACTGTTCAAGTCTTACAATGATACAAACATGTTTCCCAATATGGACAAAAACCACATGACAAGAAAACATGATACAAATGAACAGAGGAATACATAGTATCATAACTGGCTCCAAGATGGATACAACTCTGGAGTCGTCGCAATAGCACCAATCTGCACCTCTTGATCCTTGACTGGGGACCCAATGGGGTGCTTAGCACGTTCCACCCAACCACATGGGTCCGAAGACCCACCCCCCGTGCTAAGGAGCTAACAAGAAGAGACCTCAACCAAGAACATCCAACCAAGGAACCACAAGACTCAACGTCATACAAAGGTATCATAAAACAAAGATTACAATGACATAATCAAAAACATTCATGAGTCAATAAAATCAAATAAAGCTATGAAACACATCACATTTAACCCAAGCAATAACAAATAAGCAAGTCACCAAAGAACATTCATAAATCATTTCCACAAGAATTTGAAACAACATAAAGATTACAATATCCAGAGGCGACAAGAAATAAGAACAAGGGTGTCTAGTGGAGAGTGTCATCGCATAGCTCTCATGGGATTCTCCTGGCCCTTCCTCCAACTGAGGCGCCGACACCCATCTATGGATCTCCTGGCCCTTCCTCCTAACTGAGGCGCCGGCACCATAGGGTAGCTAATGCAGAGCCGGTAATCTCTCATGAAGACAAGACTACAACTCTGCCGACCATGGCCTTCTCAGTCTATCACTAGTCTATGGTAGCCCTAATGCATAGACGAGGAATCCAGTTTTAATTATCTTGTGTGTTTTACTACCCATCCCCCTAAATTCTATTGTTTAGGTTATCACTTGTTTAACAAACTCATTCATGGGTTCTCCTGTGCACTTCCTCCTTTCTGAAGCGCCGGCCCCCATGAAGAGCCACTCTCCCTTGAGACCCAACAAACATCTAAACCAAAATCCAAGGGTTGTACTAACAAAGAAACATAATACCCTTTCTCAAATGAAATACATGTGAGGCACTACCCACCCCACCAAAATCACAATCCAGAATTTCCATTTACATGGTACAACCCAAGCATAAGCCCAAAATCACCATTACAATCATAATCTCGGCAAAATCAAAACACAACTTTACTCAATGCCTCTGGAAGTCCAATGACCAAATGACCTCAACTCCTAATAGAGGATAAACATAACACTGAGGGTTCCCATAAAACTAAATATCAAGGTTCATCAATGGAGTATAAAATTCAAAGGAGAAAAGAACGTGTTCAACAAAGGAGCACAATTTATCATAGTCAAGCATTACACAAGGATCATACTGCACCACCAAAAATTAACTAATAAGAGCTCCATAAAAAAAAACAACAGGAAGATGTAATAAAAGAAACGAAACCATCAAAACCAAGCAACTTAAGCACCACGAGCACGCACATCACTACAAGGAAACAATCAACTTTGAAATCATGACCTACACCAGTTTAAATTAAAAGACAAGTAATTAAAGTCCAAATAATAACAAATTGTCTTCACTATACTAATAAGCAATTTAAATTAACTAGAGAACTATGTAGTTGCATTTCGCAAACATATCTAGACACACTTTCCATATACTAAAATAAAAATCACATCAGTAATTAAACCTCTTCACCAAGACAATATAATATGAAGAATTCCTAACGAATTACTCTTATTTTCCTAATTAAATTTTAAGACCATTTCCTTTGAGTAATAACTTTTGAGGTAAACGTAATTTAATTACAATAATCTATACTTTAGTCAAATATTATCTACTCTGTGTCCCCTTTACGTACCACTATCAACTCTTTCTAAAGTTGCATCCTTTAAACTCTAAAATGATAACAAGGAGATACTATTTATAATTTATTTATCTATTTATTCATTTATTTGTTTATTTATTTATTTATGCGCTCATGATGTAGTTATATAAAATATTTAAAGGGAACATGATCTAACCTTTCATTTATATTTTACATAATTATAAAATCTTTTAATATAATTAATGAACTTATAGGGACACATTTTGTTAGTATCACACTTTACCAATTAAATACACA